>JAAGAY010003857.1:0-12476 GCA_011801015.1 Ardeotis arabs
CTGGTGGCACTTTTCACTAGATGGTGCTAGAATCTTTTCTTACCTTACATGCTGAGGCAATTATTGTGTTTGAATTATTGCAAGCAACACAAAAAATTTCATATCCATGTCCATATCTGAAATAAATGTGAAAAGGTATTTAACACATCACAGTCATTTTTCTAGTATGCATCAAGGTTCTTATATTAACATAAATCCCTTTGCAAAAATGAAAGGCACTTCCCAGGAACTTCTCAACACTGTTTCAGTATTATGTCCCATATAACTCCTAATAATGTTCAGCATTCAATTTAAACATCTGCATAAATTCTTTCACATTTAGGAACTGACTACGGAACAATCTCTCCAGTCCATTCCATAGTCCCAAAGCATCAGCACTGCAGAAGCTACAGTAATGATTATCAAAGCAGACTAAAGCAGCATTTAATGTAGTCTTATTTTCTTGTAAAGCAATTTTAACACTACCAATAAAAATCAGAAGCCACATATTTGAAGATCACCAAAGAAATACACCATGAACACCCAGACAAAGGACGTCTGTTCTGCCACAGACTGACAGAAGATTTCTGAACTAGAGGAGAAGAATCGCGTTGGAAAAGGAAAACAGCACCAAAACTTCTAGCTTACTCCAGAAATACATTTTTAATCAGTCTGAGTGCTGCTGAAATTCAAGCTCATGTATCTGGACTGGGATTTAACTAATAAGCAGAAACGTCGCACAGACTAACAGAAATCAGAATCAGTCACAAACCAGAATGGAAGTAAAGTAAAATTGGAGATGCAAACTATAAACAGTGAACAAATTATCAGCTAAATACCAGTTGGCAGGGGGAAGGTCTTTTAATTCCTATCTCTGAAGAAATGGGCAGAAAAGGCAATAAACTCCTTCAGCAGTGTTGCAAACAAGTTCTTATATGAGATTGATGCTCACGGGGATTTCACTTGCAGCCAAAACAGCCATCTGTTTAAATGACAAATTACTGTCTGTATCTGTTGAACGGAGTCCAGAAGAGTCGCTGCTGGGCATATCCCATAGACAGACTCCCACACTCATGTCTGAAGACTGGGGATACCCTGGCTTTTCACGAAGAGTAACTGTGCCTAGGCCTTCAGGGGGGAGAGGGACTGGTGAGTGCACTTAATTGGAATGTTACTTTGCAAATCTGATTGTATCTTATAGTGATGAAGATACTACTGCATGTCTTCCTCTTACTCTGCCACCAGCAGGACTTTTATCATAATGCTTACTTTTAAAGCACATTCCTGGAGACTATTTTGTAGTGAAAACCATTGAAATTCAATTTTCTAAAACTGAAAAGTATTTATTCCATGAAAAGTATACATTTCCTGAAATTCAATGAAGGAAAAATAACCTGTGGAACAACCTGTGAAACAAGTCCTCAGTGACTTTGGTTTTATCTCCTAAATGTAGTATTGAAGAGCACTTGACAGAAACATTTTGAGCTTCTGCATGCAACTTTGTTCTTGCTAAACAGAAGCATTAAAATGTAATCTTTCTCTTTAAATCAAAATAAAACCTAAAATACTGTCTTTTGCAAAATCACATAAGCAGGACTACCATAAGTCAGACTGACAACTTATATAGCCCAGTGCTGTCTGCAGTAAAGAGAATAAAGTAATGGCAATAGGAGATATCGTTTACAAGAGCGTATGAGCCTTGCAAGTGTAGAAGCTCTAGCACAACCCCTTCCCCTGCCACCATACACGCAATCCAATCCCTTCACTATCTAGCACACTACCAAAAAACGGTTCACAATGGAGAGATGCAAATGTCTGAACCAATAATGAAATTACATTTTCAACTGCAAGTGATTTTGCCTTAGCAATGTGCAATTCACAGCAATTTTTTATGTACAGGTAAACTGAGTGGACTTTCAAAGTGTCCAGGCAAATGACTACAGTAATTTTCTAGTGTCAAAAAGGATCTCTCAAGACTTCCAACTGTATGATATGAAATGTACATACATATAAACATATATATATTTATGTCAACACTTTGTCTTTAATCTCAGCCTCCTGCATATAAACTCTCTATGGTAATTTTCCAAGAGGATAAAGATTAGCATACTCTTACAGGATTTATCATATTTGTATTTTAAAGTTGCTAGATTATGTAAAAAATTCAGTAAGTTCTTCATACTAAAACCTACTCAAGCAAACGCTTTTCAAAACACAACACTAATCCTTCAAAATATGATGTCGAGTTAGAGCTGGGAATACACAAATGTCCATGACAAACAAGCTATTTTTAGCAAGTCTGTTCCTCACACTTTTTTCTGCTGCTATGACAACTTGAAATCTACATGATGTGATTTCATGTTACTTCTTTCAAGATTATTCTGAGAAAAAAAAAACCTGAAAGTCTTTGAATGCTTTACAGCTTGATGCCTTTGCATAAAAGAACCCCTATCATCACCAGTGTCTCTAAAACCAGGAAAAATTGCTCCGGTAAGTCACCTGAAGATCGTTATAAAATGCAGTTATTTTAATTAATGCAGGATATAACAGCAGATAAGTAGTACTCCTGTACCAAAATATCAAAGGTTAATGTCTAACTAGACTTTGAGAAATGTCAAAGGCAAACAAAGAAAAATTTTGGCCTTGGCTTCTTTTCACTACTTAAAGGACCCTCATCAAACTACTTATATGAGTGGGTGCATTAGAAGCCATAGCATCCACAGGAGAAGTAACAGTAAAAAATTACACTAAGTAACAGTTAGAAACTACAAAATGTGCAGATATGGTCTAATATCCACTAGCTTCCCTCTTAGAAGCACTCTTGAGTACAAACCCAGTAAAAGAGCTTAAAACCATACAAAGAAGATTAACCACCCAGTTGAAGGTAAAGATGAACTCCCACAAAACCTCCCACTCACTCAAATGAAAGCAACCTGCAAACTGTTTTTCCTAAGTTTTTATTTCTCGTCCTCCTCAACTGAAGTCACAAAACTGGTCATGTATAAAGGTAGTTGTAATAATCAGCAAAGGTTCAACACTCTTCTTGTTCCTGCCTGAAACCACTCTTTCAGGAGATTCAGATAAATAAACCCATAAGAGCACGAGATGATTCATTTCTTTGTGCTGTACAATTGTACTAAAACTTTGAAGATCATGAAAGTGTAGCCTAGTGTTACAGGGATCCTTAGGGAATAAATAAGGTGACAACCTTCATTTGCAAATTGTTGTGAATCTCAAAAGAAGGAACAAAACACAGCTAAAGAATTTTATAACCCCGTAACCTCAAAACAATTACTGTCACGACCACGTAACCCTGTATCTTTGCAATCCACAACCTACTCTGTCAGCATTCAATACCCAAACCGGGTCTGTAACCATCTTACTCAACATCCATCGCTTTGCTCTACCACTAGACGCGTCCCATTTTGGCTGCAACTTTCATCTATTGCATCTTACAACTCTGTTAGGCTTTAGGGGAAAGCTCCTCCTTTGATGCCTCAGCCTTTACTTCTGTATCAGAAAGATAAACTTGATCTTTAAGTCTGTGCCACAAAGTGGAAAGAAGCAGAGAACTTGCACAGAGAGAACTTCAGTATAGGCAAGGTTCTAAGCAGATGTGCTGGCAGACAGACATAAACAAAGGCTGCAACATGGAAAGTCAGGCCCACCACACTCCACAGCACAGGTAAGACCATGAAAACATGCCACAGTTTCTTATAGCAGGCCAGAAACCTTACTATTCTCTTGGAACAAAGAGGAAAAGAATGGGGAGTGGTGCCCTAAACAGACTTTCAAAAGACAAACATTCAAAAGGACAATGAAAGTCTGATAATTACAAATTCAATAGCTTTGTGCTAAAAACCATACATATTTCACTGGTTCAGAAACAACAAGTGAAATAAAATTTTGTGACACATCAGTTCTAACTGCCATTTTCTGCATTGTTTCCTAATTTTTATATACATATAATTTATTTATTTTACAAGCAATACACTGCACACAAAGTCAAATCAGGTAGTAAAATAGGAAGAGTTACAAGATCAGACTAAATTAGTATGTTTTAATAGCTTTCTGGATATTTTGTAAATTAAATAAAAAAGAAAAATAAAACTTACAACTTCTGAATTTCAGGCCACAAGGTATTCTGCAGCAAGTGATCCTCTGGGGGGGGTTCTAAAAGACATTTGCACAACATATTCAAATTTGGTACTAAATAATCTAAAAATCAGCTAAATAATGCTTCAAGTTTATATCCAACGAACCTCATTCTCTATTTCCTACAATAGAAATGAATCTCATACCTGTAAGGATCAAGGGTTGAAAATAAATCTCAGGATACTGATTTGAAATGGTATTAAATGTTTCTTCATCCTCAGCTGGTTGAACAGCCATGTCTCCTATTCAAAGTAAAGACTTCATTAGCTAGAGAGAACATACTTGACAGGAGGGAAAATATGAGCACTTAATATGCAAGTAAAAAACATCTATTGTTTTCATAAGAGTAATTGAAATGAGGTTTCTCTGCTTCCAGAGTTACAGTAATATGAGTATTAGAATCTAGTTATTCTAATGCACATGAGAACGAGGAGAAGAGAAAAAAACAAAACAAAACAAAACAATCTAACCTTTGGACTAATTCCATTCTGAGACCTCTCTCCATCAGCACCATCTCTTTTAGAGATTCTTAAAGATACTTTGATTTACCTGAAAGAAGCAGTCACGAGGAGTTGAACCTGTGCTTCCCCAATGCTAAACCTTTCCTTCTGTATTTGAAAGTGTTTAAAGCAAAAATCTCAGATACAAGTGATGAATTCCTAAATTTAATGTAGACCCCTAAATGAAAAGCCATACACTATTTGCAAACTTCAGCAAAACTGCCAAGGGCTTGGTCTCTAGCTTTAGGCAAAAGTACCAAAAGTAACTGAAACTACTCAGTTAATTATAAGTTAAAACTCAACTCTGTCCTTCACTTCAGAAAAAGGTACAGAGCTGGGGAACAGTTGTTCTCAAAAGTTGTACCTTTTGCCAAATGTACATTTCAAATACAGCAGTTTTAAAAAGCAGGTACAGAAAAAGCAGAACAGAAAGAGTACCTTTTCATTCATCCTGTCTTCCCTCACCCTCCAAAATGAAATCAGCAACATTTATCTATTTTGAGATCACTACCTGATCATTGCTCACCATGAAGATTTCTCTGCAGAGTAAGCAAGAGAGGTCTATGGGGCTTTAACCTAAGCCACCAGTGCTGACAGCACTGGGTGGGCAATGGTGGACAATGCGGGAAAATTTGACAGCTTTTCTACTCATAGTGCTACTTCTGGGTGCGTGCCACATGAAATCAATGGAAATCAGTTATTCTCTGTGTGATGATACTCTAGGAGAAGAAAGTTTTCTCCCTCTCTCAGCAGAAGGACTCATCAGAAAGCAGAAAAAAGAGGTTTTGCCAAAAGACATCTTACGAGTCACTTCAAATACAACAAAGCTACTTTTCTCTCACAGAAGACTTACCTGTATTGCCACTGAAGACCCAGGAGACAAAGCTTACTAAAATGCTTCCTTTTTTAATTGACACTTTAAGCAGAGAAAAAACAGGTCTGCCCTAATTTGTAGATTCCAGAGTAAGTGCATTTTTACCAGAGACCTTATTAAGCCCTACATTAGCAGTCCCATCCCCAGTCTCAAGACTACTTGTTTTCATCATTCTAGACAGGTGTTTGTCCCTCCTTCCTTGTTCCCCCAAAGCAATCCCTACCACCTCTCCAAGAAATTGAGTGAGGTGCCTTGCCAGCCTTTATCAACAGAACATTAGGGACTCTTGGCAAACTAATTCTTCCTTCCCAAATACTTTCGCAAAGCATCATTTACCTGGAGAAGGTTTATGGCTGTTTTCACCGGAACAGAAAATGTGACTGCATTACTTCTATAAGCTCTACAAGGGTGCTAACATTTTAGAGGAGTGTGAAAAGGACTCCAGAATACAGCTTCAGAGGTCAAGGTATTTTACAGAGAAACCACAAGAACAGGTAGTTCTGCTTTAACAACTCTGAACCTAGTTTTCACAGTATGCTATTCAATACCAATTTTTTTAGATAAAAATAATCAGTCTTTGGGGGGCAGACATGGATAATGCAGAATACAGAGGAACAACAGCAGGTGGAGGAATTCAAATAATATCCTGCCCTGGCTACTCCCAGACCCATCACAGGAGAGCAATGAGCCCCAGTATCCATCTGAAACTCATCAAGATCAGTCAACAGGAGAGGCTCTCAGGAGCACTGTGCAGATTCAGTGGGGTTACTTCTTACAGGAGTGTGGGACACAGTATAGGTGGCAGGGAAAAGGCATTTGGAGTTTGCATAAGACATTAGGAGATGCTTAGAGGAGAAACAAAAGGCAGAAAAAGGGAGGAAAGATTCTCACTAGTGGTTTTTTATTATTATTTTTAAGCACCATACTTAGGTGCTACTAGAGAAATAAACACATTGTGCAATTTTATTTCTAGATTCTAACCTTGCAGTCAAGCTTACAATAACAGTCCTACCAAAAAGACAAACACTAAAACAATAATTTTTTAAAAAGTTTCCACATGAAGCACCATCACCATTATTTCTCATTAGCTATACCTTCAAAAACAGCTTTATTGGATAATCCCAAAGCTGGTACAGTTGCACCTTCTGGAAGATCAGAAGATTGCTGCATTTAAAAATAAAATAAAACAAAATAAAGGTTACACACAAATCATCACACAGGTCCAGATTTCAAAGACCGCAGTTTAAGGAATCCCTGTGATAAAAAGACACTCTTCGAGAGAAGTGAAAGGAGGCACTTTGAAAAACTCCCAATTCATCCAGAATATACTCTGGACAAAATGAAGACCAGTACTTTGCCAGGAAAAAAAAGCTTTACTAAGGCCTCAGCTCAAGGGTTTTGCTGTAAAGCACGCATCTTCATCCCTAATTACAGGTTTTCTTCCACAATCTTATTTATGCTAGGATATCCATGATAATTAATCAACTGAGAACACTGCAGTTTTTTAACACAATAGGACTGGGAAATACTTTGTTCTGAGGTGAAATAATAAAGCAGCATTTTGGAAAAGGGAACAGAGGGTTAGCATCTATGCCCACAACTGCAAATACAACCCAACACATAGCACAGAGACATGACTGGAGTACATGGCTGTTTAGAGCAGCACAGAGGAAAGACAAATCATCAGATAGAAAATACTTCCATAAAGGTATGGGGGGAAAAAGCCAAAATTTGGAAAGGGTAAGCAAATTTGGGGCTCTTTGTGTAGGGATGGAAAAAGATGAGATTTAATAGCTGTAAAACCCCCTCCTTACAGTGCCAGAAAAGTTCAAAGAAAGACTGCTTTACCAAATTGGATTAATAATGCAGGTAACAGCTTAAAATACTATGTTATTTATTTAAATGTGTCTCATTTTATGAGGAAAATGTATGAGACACACACACACACCAGTCTAAGGCCTCTAAAACAAAGATGGTTCTTCATTACAAGCCAAAAATAACACAATCCCATGGATCTGAACTGAATATAATCCTATTCAAGCCCTTCTGAATATAAAGGTGGCTTTTTTCGGTTTTAAGGTTTTTTTGGGGGAAGGCGTTTGAGTTAAATTAAGAAAAAGCTTACCCACTGTGATGAAAAAAAGCATTCACAGAAAACAATTTCAATAAAGCTATTTAAGAGTAGCTCTATCATTAGAGCTTATAAAGCCTTCCTCTTTAAACAAAGTCCATATGAAACACTTTGTGATATCACGAATCAAAAAATAGCGCTCAAAAGAAGAGCTGATAAGGAAAGTCTACATAAAAGTAAAATAATGACATCTGCCAGTATTATAAAAGTACAATGTTATTTGCACAATGTCATTAATGCAAATACTTACAAAGTCTTATGGAATTAAAGTGCTAAACAGCTACTTATGTAACTTCTTCCTATCAAAAATGAATAGATTTCTTTCCCAGATGTTTCGATTGTTAAATGAAATGAAAGGCTAATCCTCTTCTGAGAAGCTGCACAGCTTGAGCCAGAAATGCAAAGAGCATGTAAGGCACTGTTACAGAGGCAGCTATTCTGAATAAAGACTGCTCTACAAAATGCAGAGAAAAACAGAATTAGAACTTAAAGTGAACAGGGAGCAAACAAAGGATGGCAACTCTGCAGTCTTATCTTTCCACAGAGTAGGAAAGTATAGTTATCAACAGCTAAGAACCGGAACGTAAAGGCCTCAGGAAAATTTCCGATGCTAAGAGGAAATAAAGCACGAGCAAGTACATATTTATAAATATTTATATGCAACAACTAACAACAGTGCTGGAAGCTTTACACTGTTTCCAAGCATACAATTAAAAAAAAAAAGAACAACACATAACCACACAACAATAATTACATCTAGACAAGACTACTACACCCTTAAATTAAGGACAAGCACATTCCCAGGCTTTATTGTTTGCTTTCAAATCTTCAAGTGTGTACAGTACTCTGCTTGGTCTGACTTATTTAAAATTTACCCATACTCTTTGCAATCTTCAGACACCAAGTCTCATTTAGTTTGAAATACAACCTGTTTATAAAAACAACACCGTGAAAATACATATGAAACCACACACATGGAAGCAAAAAGAAGGGAAAAGAAAAACAAGGTTAAGGTTTCAGAATTATTAAGAGTTTTTATGGAGTTCAGTGCAATTTGGAGTTTTCTACAGTATTAATTTTATTTACATGAAAAAGGGCTGTCTTCATTTAGCATTGCGTTAGAACACTTACGTGGGAGCACAGCTTCTCCATTGGAATACCAGTGATGTTACTCAAATTTTCTATAAAATTCTTGGGAGCACGAAAAACTCGAAGCACTTTTTCATCCGCTCCCGACACAAACTGAAACCGTCCGATCATTGCCAGACAACGCATGTCATATCCATGTACTTGAGGCCTTGCAATTTCATGCCAGGTTACCTAAACAAACAGAAATGCTGTTAAAACGCAATTCTTAACCAGAGAAGCAGCAAGATTTTGTGTTCCAAAAAAGCATAGTACTTTACTTGCTGACTTTATTAACATAAAGAAAAGTTAACAGCAACCTTCTATGACATTCATAAAACTGATGTATGGTCACATACATCAGTTAGATTCTATTTTTCCAGAAAACAATTCCTGTAATTGCTAAAATGTGTCCCTGCACAGCTATGTCTAAGGCATTTGCTTAATTTTGTCACTAAGGGCACACTGCACTTATTGTGACTTCTTTATACTAGACAGTCAGGAATAGGAGATAATTTGCCTAAGCAAAAGGAGGATTGTATGCTACTTACTACTTTCAAAACATAACTGTTAATGGCATGAGAAGGGTAGTGATAAGTACCTTCCTTCCTTCATCTGTCTTTCACAAAGCACAGCAGCACTGCTATCAGCAGGCCACAGGTTCCTACTTCCCCTCTTTCATTAAATACTTGATTTTAGTGAGACTATTTAGCAGAAGCTTTGCAAAAAAACTGATAAAACAAAAATAACTTCTTATAGGAAAATAATCTGGAAAATCTTGATGATTTAGTGTGTTTTCATTTAAAGTATTTAATTTTTTGCTAGTTTCCTAGTATTTCTTTTTTCTAGATCCATTCACTAAATTAATATCCACGTTTCAAGTTCTAAGCCAAAAAAAAAATCAGAATCAACAGCTGACCAGAAATTAGACAGACAAGTTAGTTTTATAGTCACACTAAGCAAATAATATTAGCAAAAAAAATATTTAAATTGCTTTTCTGAAGATCTAATTTATTCTACACATGAAAAAATTATTTTTCAAAAAAATCACCTTTGTTTTCTAGCAAATATACTTTCATGAAAAGATTTTTAGTAAGCGTCATTTGCTAATATTCCTACATGATAGTTCAGTTGGAAAAATATAATGTGCACTTTTGAGTTAACAGCTAGCAGAATTAGAATTAATTTACTCAATTAGAATTAACATAGACTACTTCAGTATTGCAATGCCTGGAAATCTGCAGCCAAGACAGAATTTACATTGTACTAGATATCATACAAACATAAAGAAAGGCATTGCATTGACTGTAAACTGCATATATCACAATAAAAATTCAACTGAGGTTCGCATGTCAAAGCTTCTGATAGAACCCGAATGGGATATTAGAGAGATCCTACAAAATCTCATGTTTTCACAAGAGCTTGATTATTTTCCAATGAGAAAAAAAGCATTAATTCTTAAAAAAAAAAAAAGCGCAAAGCAAGCAAACAAAACAATAAGTCTTTTTTACCCTTTACCAGGTGTATCTTTGCATATTTGAGAACACAGCACAATAGGAATAAAAAAAACTAAAAAACCCAAACCATAAAAGAGACAGAGGGTTGCTTAAGTCATGCAGTAAGCTTCTTCCAGAAAAACACGGATGCAAATTTGCATGACAGAAGCTGATTGTTATCCCTGATTTGTGATATTTGAACCCAGAACAAATATCAGAACGATATCAGATATTTGAACAATATCAGAACTGAGATTTTAACAAGGGGTAATTATTTGCATTTAACACTTAGTTCTCTTTTTATAGAGAAAAACACGAATATTGAGCTGTAGTACTAACTTTTCATAGATATCTGAACCATCTATTGTGTCTTGTAAAGAAAACATCAGATGTCACCTGTTGTAAAACTCAGTATAGTAAAGAAAGAAGGCATTTTAAAAGCCTGTGTTATCTAGGTTCATGAGCAGCAGAACCAAATATCTGGTTTTCAGGTTCAGAGGACCTGAACACATGCCTTCAAATGACCCATTTCTATCTCAACTGCCTCCCTCACCCCACCAACAGTGTACTACAGCTTTCTCCCAAATCCCATGCAGCAAGCATTGACACTACTTGGATTTACACCTGGTCAAACTAGCCAGGTGGCTGCTCTTTGTCAGAACACTAATTGTAAGTTCACACCAAACTTACAAACCAAAATTGTACAGTAATTCAGTTCACACCAAACTCAGACACAAAGACTGCAATCACTCTGCTAAATCAATTAATTCAAAAGTTTCAGGGGCAATAGGAACAGCTGTATAGATAAATCATACACAGCTCAATTCTTTCAGAAAATAGGATAAAAATTCAGCAAGCAACACACATAATGAAGACTGGCACTTCAGCAGGTCACAAAGAACACGATATTGACAACTCTTTTGAATGCTGCCAACTTACATCATGTGCTAGTTCTGGACTTTGTTTCCATATGTCAAATCCAACATACTATCTTTTCCACAGGGATGATGTACCCTCCAGATTGGAGATTAGGGGAAGAGGCAGGGAAGGAAACTGGAGATGCCCTTCCTACAACACAAGGCAAAGCTTAGCACTTGAGCTGGGACTGCCACCACTTCTGTGTGGCCTGAAGAAGGAATTCAAGGAACTGATGCCAAATTCACTCACCCGAAAAGTTCAGGCATCTTGTGCTGGTCTACACTACGGAAGATTTGATGAGATAGTTGTAGTAGCCACCCTTTGGTCCCTGCCAACTAACAGCACTGCTTGCGCAGGGCCTTGCATTACTTCAACCAATCTAGTTTCTGCCAGTTTCTTCAATGGAACATTAGTACCGTTCTACCAGAAAAAGCTGTATTTGTAGATAAGGAAAATGCATCTGCAACTAGAAACAGGAACTTTTGCATTCCTAGACAGGGTTTCCCACACCTAAATTTAGACTTATTTCGGAATATACAAAGTGATTTAGGAATAATTATTCCTGAAAAGTTGCTTGCACAGCTACCAACTGTACTCATACAGTTCAGATAATCATTCTAGTAAAATGGTTGCAGTCATAAACAAAAAAGTGTAAAAAATAGAGTGAGAACTTTGCTTAGATTAAGCTCATGTAAATAAACACGACCAAAGTTGAGTTTCTTTATGATTACCTGCAGCAGTGCTTAGCCAAGTGTTAAACAAAGGCAACAGATTGTTATTACAATCAGCTATGTATTCCTCCTTCTGAATTATCGTTAAACCTGGTTTTCAAGACCTTGGGAGAACACTAAATGAAAGTAAACCAGAGGTAAACTCAAGATTAAACAGCAGCCATGCTACGTGATTGCTAAAACTCTACCACTGGTATTTTTAAAGTTAAAATAGCACATAAATGAATGATCAAACCAAGCACTTACACAAGTAGTTTTCAACAGATAGTAGCCAGGGGAAATGTAAGGTTTGAGTTATAGTCAATAGGTGATTTGTTCCAAACTCAGGACAGACAAGCTCTCTTTACCAAGCTCACAAAATCTTGAAAATTGTACCTCTGTCTCTTCTTTTCTTTTCCATGGAGCAAAGAGTCTAGTAGTTTGATCAGAACCAACACTGATGATAAATTCTCCTTCTGGATCCCACTTTACATCCTCTACACTGTTAAAATGTCCTGAAATCACAACTTCTGGAGTCCATTCTTTCTATTAAAAAAAAAAAAAAAAAAAAAAAAAAAAAAAAAAAAA
>JAAGAY010003858.1:0-10592 GCA_011801015.1 Ardeotis arabs
ATGTGCCCTTGCGGCCCAGAAGGCCAACCGCATCCTGGGCTGCATCAAGAGGAGCGTGGCCAGCAGGTCAAGGGAGGTGATTCTGCCCCTCTACTCTGCCCTGGTGAGACCCTACCTGGAGCAGTGTGTCCAGTTCTGGAGCCCCCAACATAAGAAGGACATGGACCAGTTGGAGAGGGTCCAGAGGAGGGCCACGAAGATGATAGGAGGGCTGGAGCACCTTTCCTATGAGGACAGGCTGAGAGAGTTGGGGCTGTTCAGCCTGGAGAAGAGAAGGTTCTGGGGAGACCTGATAATGGCCTTCCAGTACCTCAAGGTGGGCCTACAAGAAAGATGGGGAGAAACACTTCAGTAGGGCCTACTGTGATAAGATGAGGGGTAATCACTTTAAAATAGAGGGATTAGATTCTGATTAGATACTAGAAGAAAATTTTTTACAATGAGGGTGGTGAAACACTGGCACAGGTTGCCCAGAGAGGTGGTGGATGCCCCAGCCCTGGAAACATTCAAGGCCAGATTGGATGAGGCTCTGAGCAACCTGATCTAGTTGGAGATGTCCCTGCTCCTTGCAGGGGGGTTGGACTAGATGACCTCTGAAGGTCCCTTCCAACTCTAACTATTCTGTAATTCTGTGATTCTAAAGTTAACAAACAGGCTTAACTGAAATAAAACATTGTATTCTGCTACACAGGACCTGAGCATCTGTCATTTGCTGCAGAACAGCCCTTCCTTTTTTAAATTATTTTTTTGTCAACAAACTGTAGATGGAGAAAGGCTGCATGAAGTGTTTATAGTGACCAATATGCTTGTGGAGACCAGAGATACTGTTTTGTGGCCTAGAATGGAGAAAAAATATATTTTGCTAATACTTGAAATTCTTTAACCAAATATATTTTTCATTGTTATTGTACCAGGAATATACATATGCTCCTGCCTCACCTCTTTTTCTCACAAATATAACTATTTTTTTGTTTTTACAATCTTATAGTCTTTACTTCTTCTAATGTTGGGTTGCCTAGATTCACCTGCATCATCTTATAAATGTCTTTAATATGCTATACATGGCTAGACAGATACATATACATTCAATCATTTAGATATGTTTCTGTCTACATCTTACCCTCACCTCAGAAAATTCAGATATCAAGCTCCAGACCAGTACCTACAATTAAAGTTCACAGACACTTTTGGCAATATTATACTGTTATCTAGAGAATATAATAGCAGTTGAATACAACATTCAGAAAATTTTAGTTTCGCAATACATCCGATAACCATTCCTAGTATTTTAAAATAAATTCAGTAGGTAAAAATATTCAATAAATATCAGAAGTTAATAAAAAAAATCTATGGGCTATACACAGTATCTACTATTGCTATTAGTTTCTCAAATCACTAAAGGAATCTGTATTGAATCTTGCTGTTTTGATTGATTCTTTCTTTCCCACTAATAAGGTCCTGTTGTACTAGTCCTGGTACTCCTGTCCGACACTATTTTCTATTCTGGTAAATTATATTTTGTTTACTTAACCTCTACTTTAGTTTTAATTGAATGAGACGTCAAACTGCATGTAATACTCCGGTAAGCAGTTAAAGCATTACCATTCTTCCATGCAAGTACTGAAATAATTTCAGTAAGGAATAAAATTCCTCTTGTTTAAGAGGTCTAATGCTAGGGAAATGCTTGCAAATTCTTGTGAAAAAAGAGTTTCATATAAGATGTTATCTGATAAACAAGTAGTAAAAATAATTTCAAATTTGTGAGAAAACAAATTTGCATTATTAGTGTTACTTTTTTGATTATATTTTTACTCCAGGTTATGGGATCACTCATTCTGTTGCTCTTAGCAATTTACTGACTTCACTTAACAACACTGCTTCTATTAATACTGAATGTATGTTTTAAATAAACTATTTGGTAAGTGAGATATGACTTCTCTTATTTAAATCTTTTTGAAATTGAAAAGCTATGGATAAGACCCATATGAAAAAGACTTGCAAAAGTGAGTGTCAAATTTTTCATTTTTCTTCTTGAGGCTGGCATAAATGTATTTCATTAGAAAGAAGGTTTTTTTAGATTTTCAGAAGAATACATTCTAATCCTTATAGCAGTTTTCAGTTTTAGGCAGAGTTTAAATTGTATATTACTATAAATAACTGTCTAATGGTAGAATGAAAAAAAAATTGGAATTATTTTTTGCTTAATTCTGTAGAAATGTATTGTTTTTTCAATGTGTCTTTATTTAGATAAATCTTTTGAAACAGAGCAGAAGGTTCATTTACTGTATTTCATGTGTATGTTATGACATCAGTTTTTCATAGTTCCATGCAATCTCCATTAAAATGAATGGGCAGTTGATTCTGCCAGAAAATTTAGACATGTTGGACAAACTTAGCTGAAGATATTAATCATCTGGCAGTGAAGTGGTTAGTTGTATTTGTATTTAGTGTAGGTGTAATTAAGCTTCAAAGTTAACACTTTAAAGTTAACACCTCATTAAAATCAGTGGACAACATTTACACCTTTCTTCCTAATTTTGTAGTATTTTGGGCTGCTGATTGACATACAGTGAGAAATCTATTTGCAAATACAAAGAGCTAGAAATAGCGAATAACACCTTGAAGTGAATGAGGAAACTCTTGAGAGCCACCTTTGGTCAGTCTTTGCTCGTATTCATGACAATGTTACATTATTTACAATAAGATGCATTTATCCAATAAATATTAAAGATTTTAGATTTTGGGTTTGGTTTTTTTTTTCCCTGTGGCAAAGGGGAACCCAGTTTAAAAATGTAATGGGGAAAGAAGAAGAGAAAAAATCTTAACATGAAGTCATGTGTGACTTTGGCAGCTCTTGGATCCTAAACACCAGACTTCACTTTGGACTTTTTTAACTTAAAGTGTTTGCCTAGTAGCTTTTTTTTAGTATAAATAATAACAATCATCATTTAAGAAAATGAATATGCTGCTGCATTATATTATTTGGAAACTATCACTGCCACTTCCAAATGAACGTGTATTTCCCTTACGTAACTCAAGAAGTAATTGTGTTGTCATAGAGCAGTGGAGCACCATAATCTTGATAAACTATTTGTTTGGAGGCTTTTCCTACAAATACTTGAAGAAAGGTTTCATTCCTGAGATTACAAAATGGTCATAATTATGAGACCCAGAATTATGGTAACAGTGCTGTTATAAAGGTTGTGTGCTAAGATGTTGGAAGAAAAGAGATCTGAAAGAAAATATAAATTGCCAGAAATGTTGTCCACCATAGCATTACAAAATAAAACTTAAGTTAAAGCAGAGAGGTTAAAACAAGCTGAAGAAGAATGGTAACTTAATACATGATAAATCCCATTATATAATGGTTGGTCAGCATTGTGCCAGTATCCATTTATAGGGTGAAAATTGAGGAGCTTGGAGATACTGGAATGACAAGAAACACATAAAGGAACCACAGAAAAGAGGAGATTCCAGGAGCTTAATAACACTGCTGGAAAAATGCCAGAGGTGGATTTATAAACCTTCTATCTACAGGCTGAAGGAATTATTCCAAGGAGCCTTAGGTAGCAATGTATGTATTGGATCATATTTAACTATGTGATTTTCTTGTGGGTAAATGTTTTCATGAGCTCTATTATAATGTTTTACAAGTAAAATAAATGTATGAGAGCAGTATAATTTATTTTCTAATGAGGGATCAAGTAGTTTATTTCTATTGTACATGTTATTACAGTGACTGTAACATGCTGTGGGAGAGCTGCATGATGAGCAGTCACATCTTGCTAACACATCTTAGATGATAAACAGATGGAGACTACTGAGACATTCCCTGTTAGGATAAGTAGGACAAATTATTTCACAAACATAATTAGCATAAATTACTATTTAAAAGCTTTGGGGTTTTTCTTAATAGCCTCCTCCTCTGCCCCTTAACAGCCATGACCTTGGCAGCTTGAGTCTTCAAGAGCAGCTAGAATTATGATGGGTGGATGAAGCTCTAAAGGGATAGAAGTTTAGCTTGGAGAAGTACCAAGAAGTTTGGATACTAATCTTAGATTTATTCAAACTAATCCTTGGAGGTCTCGCTCCTTCCTCTTCCACATCTTTCCTCCTCCTCCCCTCAAGACTGACTATGTCTTTTTTCAGGTTTCGTGCTTGCACTGGCACTCTCCTTTCACACTCCTTTTGGAAATTTCACATCTGGTATTGCTTTATGCTTCCTGTTATTTTAAAATCACATATAGTGGGATGTCCCTGAGCCAGGGATTTCTCAAGAAGGCTTAGCTACTTGCCCTAGTGAAGTCTCATAGCTAGTGAGATGTGAAATGGCAAAAAGTGAAAAAGAATTGTCAGGGCCATGAACTGAATTTGATATAAATTTTCTGTACAATTTAGGGACAAAAAAAAAGGGACCATGAAACCTCTAGTCTGAGCTCCTGTGTAAAGTAAACAATAGATTTTTAGCTCCTTAATGCTACATTGAACCAAATAACTTGAGTTTAGCTCAATAACTCAATAACTTTGAGAGTATTTTCCAGCAAAGCATCCTATCTTTATCTAAATACAGCAAGAGATGAAGCTACTTCCCTCATCCTCACTGATAACTATTCATGCTTTCTTTAATTTGAGTTTGTCCCTGTTCAGCCTCTAAACATTAATCCTTAGTCTTTCTTTACCAGATTACAGATTGTTTAGGAGCCTAGTCTTTCTCTCCATTAAGGCATTTCCATGCAATTATAAAGTATCCCTGATCTTTTTGTGCGTGTGTGTGTGTGATATCTAAGCAAACAGTTATTTAAGTATCTCATGCTTGAGCTTTTTTCTCCAGATGTTGAATAATTTTTATTCTGCATGCTTTCAAAGCGTTCAGTAATTGTTTGGAAATGCAAACTGGAACACCAAAAATAAAATTGCCTCTCTAATCCTATTCAATAGTCTCCCTTTACATATCAACAGATCAGACTGTCCCTTTCTGCCATGGCAGTTAACTGGAGGCTCATATTGAATTACTTGTCAATGGTGAACACTTTGGTTTAAGAGGATAGTTTATGATACTCTGGAAATGGACCTTGAACTTGATAAAGTCTTGAGATGGAACTGTATTCATCTTTCTCCTTCCCCTAACAACAGAAAACTCAGAACCATGCATGTAAATAAAAGGGTCAAAATCCAGTCCATTTTTAGAAAAAAGTTGATAGAGTCAGGACAAAAGAGAGAAGCAAACTTTTATTCTCTTTTGCTTTCCCATAAAAATGTATATGACTGTCTCTAACAGGACATAAGCTATGCAGCAAACTGGAATTATCAACTTTAACTTTTCTAATGTCTGGCCTGATTAGAGTTCCTCATTCCTGCAAAAACATAGATGTGACTTTGACTGTATTAAAATATATATTATTTGAATCGGTTCAGTCATCAAGTGATACAGATCCCTTACCATGACTGCCTGTCTTCATTATTTACCACTGTGCCAATCTTTGTGTCATCCCATAAATTTTATCAGCTCTGATTTTATCTTTGCTTCTCAGACAACTGATAAATATTGAAGGGTGTTCAGCATGATATGAACCCCTACTGCAACTCTTAGAAGCAGCCTCAGTTGATTAAGATTCCCCACTGCCTGCTACTTACCAAAATGTCAGCCTATTCTAAACCCATTTAATTTCAATTTACCTTGACAAAAAGGTACTGTGTTAAGTAATATTGTTAGGAGGCAAACATTAAGAGAAGTATTCAGATAATTTCTAGATATATTTAGTGTTCAGGAAAGCGAAGGGCTAATTGTTTGGCTGAAACATATGGAAAGTGTAATGGGCTGAATATTCTTCTTGACTTGTCTTGGTCTGAGACAACACTGTAAGGCTAGTTCTAACCTAGTGTCACCAATGTGTCATGGAAATATATCATCAAATATCACAGGTCACAATACATACCTTCAGCCTGTACAAAGTAGAAGAAATCACTGTTTCAACTCTCACAGTTGACCTGGAATTGAACATATGTTCTGCTTTTCAGTAGTAGTAAAGATAACATTTTTAATAACTAAATGTTCTCACAGCATCTCATCTGAAGATGTCATAGGAAATGCAAATCTTTTTTTTTTTTCAGTTGAAGCATCTAAAAGAATTACCTACTAAAAGGGAGAAGGCAAAATTCTAGGACTGATGACTTGATTAATTACCTGCCCATGGTTTCCAAGTAAAGATGAGCTAAAGTCATTTTGCGGTATTAAAAGTTCACATAAGCCTTATCAAAATGATACTTCCTGCTATATACAATCTGATGCTCTATGTAACAAGGTTTTGAGGAAAGTGCAGAATAATTTTTCCAACTGGGAATGTTGTCGCCACAAAGTGATTTGGACTTTGGCCAGAACATTACAGTTAGTAGTCCTGCTTTTGTGAAAGGTATTGTGGGATTTTTAATGACAAGCTAGTTGAGAAGGGTTGAATTTTACATCTCTTCCAAAGAGAGTTTTATGAAACTGGTAAAAGGTTTTATTTACTTTTACTGAAAGCATTTGTACAACGGTGGATCACTGGCACCTCTAAACTACATACAGTATTTTTAGAAATGTAAACAACAAATGATCTTTCCAATTTTCCCTCATCTTTCTAGATTGTCCATAGACTTCCTTCAGGCTATGAATACGGTAGGAAGTGAAGTGTTATTCCCTTTCCCCTCTTATTAGTTTCTGTCTGTTTTGCAGTATCCTTTGGTTTAGGGAGAAGTTTTGGTTTTATGCATGCTCCCTGCCATGTGAAGGCATTACCTTCGTTCCTTTCCGTGTGATTTCTCTTCTGGTTTCTTCCACTTCCCTAGGTGAGAAGCAAAAGTGGAAAAAGCAGGGGTTTCCACTCAGTTGTAAGACAGGATGCACTCTGTACATTGAGCAGAGAGATTTTCAACCACAGCTACAGGGCCATCTTTAGAGCTTCAGGTGCCCCAAGCAAGACTAGGTAATTGTGCCCTGGGATGAGGTCAGAGTTGGTTTAACAGAAGGTTTCAGAACCAAAAATGAAAGCTTTTGTATCTCAGTTCAGAGGAAAGATAACTATTAGAAGTATATCTCAGTGTCACATTGTTAGACAGAGATGTTATTAATCACTGATGTACATGTGTAGTAAGCCAGAGGCACAAAAATGCTTCCATGTGGCTAAAATGTACACACTTGGGCAATGCCAGTGGACATTTTACATTTAAAGGGACAGAAGTGACTTTCTGTGGTAGACAAATGAGCTCAAAGAACACTTGCCCCTACCAGTGCCCCTTCCACTTTGGTATCCCATGTGGACACTTGTTTAGAGTTCCCCTAAGGCTGACCCTGCAGCTAGAGTGTGTACAGAACAAGATTGCCTACTATATGAGAAGGAGGAGCAGAGGGTTCAGGCCCCTAATCAGCAATGACATTTCTGTTTCCTGACACTGCAGAACAAGGAACAAGGGGTCATTCCACCTAGGAAACTCAAATGCAAACCTGCCAATTAAGGGAAACTTATAGTTAGAAGGAATGTCACAAGAAAAGATATAAACACACAGGAAGAACAAAGGCATTTTTAAAGATAAGTGAAGAAAATAATCAAGAACTGATGCTCTAGGGAAGATTTTAAAAAAACAAAACAAAACAAAACAAAACAAAACAAAACAAAAACCCCAACAAAACTAAAGTATCTCTGCGCACACTGAGAAAATAGTTTTTAAATGTATCAAATACCCTATAAGAAAGTAAGAAAATGAAGCTGTTGGGTATTAGGTTGAACAAACTAGAGATCAAAGATGATACGCTACATGTAAACGTTACATAAAACTCTGTTATAGATGGTGGAAACTAAAGAATCTAAATTTTGCTGAGAATTCACTCTCCAATGTTATCTCTGTGAGGCTAGATAAACAAGAAGAGAAAGATAAGATATTTACCTTGATACCTTAAAATGAATTGAAATACTGAAAAATTTTAGAACAATTTATAAACATATTCAAATGCACACCTGCAGAATTTAAAAATGGGGGAGAAGGGATAAAGTTTTTTTTTATTTTTTTATTTTTTTTTAGCTGGTAATCTCTTAATCTCTCCTTCTCCCTTCATGGACTATTTCGGTATTCTGCTACAAGTTGTTTCTTACTTTGAATCAAAATTAGAAAAAACATTTGGTCAATTCACTTACACAAATTATTCTTAATACTCGATAATAGGACAAAGACTATGTAAAACAAAACTTGGAGTAGAAATTAATAGAAACTCACCAGCTGCGGAAAGAATTACAAACCTGATATTATATCTTAGATATAATCATCTAAATTGTAATTATGTTTAAATTTTAATAATGTTATTTTCAAATTTTTTTATAATTTTTTTTTTTTGCTTTAAAGACACTTTGTACTATCTTCTTTTAAAAAAGTATGACAAGAATAACTTGAAAAAGCATTAGATTTTTGGTGTTTTAATGCTAAAAAGCATTGATGTATATATGGAATATATACTTTAAAAGGTTAGTGGAATTGACTGAAAATGGAAAAAGTGCATTTTTAGGAATGTGAAATACAAGTTTAATAGTTTTCAGTGTTTCAGTTTGATTCTGTTCTGTTTTCTGCATTCAGAGGTGTCCAAAAGCCCTTCTGGTTTTAACGTCTGCCAGGCATACATTGGTGGTAGAATGTGTTCCCAGAAAAATAGTAGTAATGTATTACTTGAGTCGTCTTTTTTTTTTTTTGCAGTGGGAAGCTTCCATGATTAAGGTTTAATACCATTGCCACCAGAAAATCCAGCACTCTAGATTGGGGAATTATGCCCACATTATAATACACCTCTCAGAGACTACAAAGAAAAAAAAAAACATCAAAAATAGATAAGAGTTGATATCAGTTCCTCCCATTTATTTCTTGCAGCTATGTAGAATACCAATGGCTTTGTGGGGGAATTTACTGGGATGTTTAAAGAGATACTGAAGGAATGAAAAATGTTACAGCTGAGTCACTGAGCCCCTTTCCCTTCTAGAAGATTCAGCTATGAGCAGACAGCAGAGGTGATTGCACGTATGTTAACAAGATATGGTCAGCTATTTAAACCTATATCAAATGTATAGGTCTTGGACTCTTTGCCTGCGCCCAATCAAGTACATAATTCAACTATTTTACTTAAAAACAACTACTGATATCTCTAGACAATAATGTCACTGTCTTGCTATCATACATGACTGATATTAATTTTTATTGCTAGAGGAGTTGGAGATGTCTCAGCTAAGCAGAACTCTACATTAAAAAAATCAACCAGATACTGCTCCTCTCATTCATATCCCCTTTCACATCTTACATTGTTGTTTCTACTCTTGTGTTAGGAAGAAGCATTCAGGGCAGAACAGCTGGAAGACCTCTTGGCTGTTTTCTTCCTGATAGAAGTCTTTCTCAGAAACTGTTGCCCCTCCTTTCTAGTTAGAGTACATATGCATAATGGCATTAAAAAGCTAAAGATTTAATTCAATTACATTTTCTTAAAATCTCTATGCATTACTACGGAGATAATGAAGCTCCTCCTATTTGTATTGGCCTGAATTTTTGTTCCACAACTTACTTCTACTTCTTGTGCAGACATATTTTCTGATTAATGATTGAGCATATACAACTTATTATGTTATAGACAACAATTATAGGAAATATTTTGGTTTTACTTTTAAAGTGAACAATTTCATAAAACATTAAGATAAATTATCTCTCAGAACCAAAAATGGTATGCATTGATATTATAGAAATTAGCCAGACTTAAAAAAAAAAAGGAAAAATTAAATAGTGTTCTCAACATGGCAATATTTGAAGCATCTCTGTATTCCTACGATAAACGTAAAAAAGATTAAATATTTCTCATTTAAGTTTCAGTGGTACATTTAGGCTGCTGTTAATTTCAGGTTAGAGAGGAAAATACCAGCGAGAGGAAATAAAATCATTCAAAGACAAGAAATCTTGAAACGTTCTGTTTCTTCAGTTGTTCATTAATAGAATCAACTTGCACCTCTAGGGCCCTTTTCATGTAAATACATGCCTCAAAAAGCCAAGTCTTTAACTACACATCAGCACTGGAGAGAGTATGCCAGAAACAAATGTGGTAGACTTTGTAAAGCAGCAAGAAACTTGTCACAGGCAAAATATTTGTGAGTTAGAGAATTGTATGCAATTTGTTGCCAATAAAATCAAACTTTTGATCACTGACTTGGGTATTGGGGAAAACAAGAATACAAACAAGTCAAACTCATATATTCACCCCTTCTCCAGTGTTAATTGCCTTGATATTTGCCAAGAGTTACACACAGTTGATGATAACTCCTATGATGAGGAAGTGAGACGACGAGAGGAGGTTGAGGCAGCTGCAGTCTCTCAGGGATGTCCCTGCCTCAGTCTGCATCACCATGGTCGCAGTCCCTCAGGATGCCCCTGCCCCACCGTGGGTGGCCAGCGGGCACAGTCCCTCAGAAGTGTATGTATGTGCCTCTCATAGAATCATAGAATCATAGAATGGTTAGGGTTGGAAGGGACCTTCAAAGGTCATCTAGTCCAACCCCCCTGCAAGGAGCAGGGACATCCCCCACTAGATCAGGTCG
>JAAGAY010003859.1:0-28948 GCA_011801015.1 Ardeotis arabs
TTTTTTTTTTTTTTTTTTCCTTCTGTAAAGAGTCAGGGTCCTCAGAGGATAGTATTTTATTTCCTGATGATGTAACTACAAAACAATTCTCTTAAGTGATGATGGGAAGGCCAGATGAAATCTATTTTTTTTTTTTCTCGTCAATGTTTTTCCTACAAAAGCCTTTCCTTTTCATATGTTTGTGTTTCAGCTAACACAATTAAGCAGTTCAATCAACTATTTTTAGTAAGAAGATCTTGAAGAAATGAGTTGTTTGTTTTTAATATTTAGGAAAGAGGCAGGAAGCCAAAAAGTAGGATTTGGATTGAAGAGCTTAAAATGCGTCTCTTGTATTCCCTGTCCTTCACTGTACACCTTGAATAAACATTGAGAACACAAAGAAGAAATACTTGAAATAGGCACAAAACTCATGGAAATTCCACTAAGGGTTAACAGGAGTTAATGAAAGAAACTCCTTTTGTGTTGATGGGTAAATTAGACTATTTTGTGCACCTCTATTGAGCTGCACAAAATGCAGCCACAATTTGTTTATTTGCAGCATTTGAATTTTGGTCTTCAGATAAACTTTGGTAGAGCTTAAGCTGTCCTACTGCCTGCTTTTTTTGTGTCTTGTCATACTTGAACATAATGCTAACATAAGGCGATTTAGTTATTTGGGGGTGCTGTCTGTAGGTGTGAAGACAAATGGTGATGAAAATGTTTAGCATTTCATTAAGAAGGCAGACATTTCTTAGCTACCTTGCACATATTTACCCTGAGTGTAGCCTGAAAAAGATACTTATTCTTTAGGTGGAAAATTTCACCCAGCCCGTTGCACTGTGACTAACTCAGAAGCATGCTGCTTGTGTGTATGGATGACCCTGTGGAGTCCCTCTTCTAAGTTTCTGAGGAAGTTCAGATTTGGGTGCTTGATCAGAAAACTTCCAAATCTATTTAATAGTGCAATACCTGTGTACTGATCCTTCCAAAAAGTTTTGAGAGATAATTAAATGTCTTATTTGAATATACCAATGGGCAGACCAGGATAATATTTTATTTCCTATTCTAGGGAGATTTAATAGTCAAATTCAAACAAAAACATAACTTGTCCTTTAGCTAAAATCAGACTGTTCAGTTGCTTGGCTAATGTTTTTGGGAACTAACATTTTGTATAGTTTTTCTCAAAACTATTGTGCCAATGTGGATAATATGAATTACATAAAAGTTCATCCAGGTGACCTCATATGGGGAACATGAACTTGACTTCATCTTCAGCTACAAAATCGAACTTTCTGCTGGGACTGTGTTTAAAAAGACAGGACAACTGCAGGTGTGAAGTACTGTTTTAGAGGAGGCTGTGGAGGATGCGGTATCCTTTTAAGACTTGCAGGGGAGTCAGGTAAGTAGATCTGTGAAAGGTAGCTAGGAGTTAAATGTGCGTGCTTTTTTATTATTTTTTTTTTAATTATTTTTTGACACCTATACCTAAGTGTGTGCCAGCCTACAAATCCTTTGAGTGAAAACTACCGTATCTGTATTGTACTTCATAATTTTTTTTCTTTCCTTCCCTTTGCAATTGTTTTTTTTTTCCTACATCTTCCCCTTTACCTGCACACCCCCTATTTCTCTAGTCTATATGAAAATTGTCTGCTTTTTTGTTCTCCCAGATGAAACAGCTGTTGTAGACCATACATAGCTTTGAAGAAGAGGACTTCTAAAAAGCTGGTAATAAAAAAATCTATCCCTACAGTCCAGTTCTGTTCTGGATGGAGTTGCTAGGAACATGGCTCGGATAGTGCTGGTGTTAAGTTTATTGGCAGTCTGGGGGCAGGCTAGAGCAGGGAATAGGGAATGCAAATTCTCTTGTTTATACATCTGTGTTTACATCTGGGGATGAACAAAGTATAAACTTCTAGTTTCTTAATTAATTCTCCTCTGCGATACAAAAGTGCACATCTGTGACCTGCAAAACAGCTTTATCAAAGAGCATCAGCTGCGACTGTAATGACCTGACTTCCTTCTCTTGTACTGTCACAAGTTAATAAAGGACAGAGTACAGTAATATTCCAAGCCCTGTTAAGGAACTTTATCATTAAAAATGCCAAATTTTGGATTACTATAACATGAAAAGTTTGTTTATGTATGAGGCAATGAATAGAGAAGCCTTCCTTTAGTGCTTTTTTACAGTGTCTTCCAGTATCTGTAGGTGGAATCTTTGCGCTGGTGAACTTCATTGAAGGGAAAAAAAGCCTCTGGGCAGGCAGATATGCCTGTCTCATTCTCCATTGCTCCTTGAAAATGAATTTGGTTTCCTTAGTTACTAGACATAGTTGTTCAGATTTGGTGCATTTGCAAGTATTGTGACAGCAAAGAAACTGTAGATTTGTAGAAATTAGAAACCAAATGAAAACCTCATTAGATCTCTTGGTGCATTCCCTGACAGTGCAGGGCTGCTCCCTGCAGCCTGCTTGCAGCGGCTTTCCTCTAGGCTCTCTGCGTATCGTTTTGTACTGTTATTTGTGCCCACATTCTCTCAAGGTTTTACTTGAAAAAAAAAAATAGAAGCTGGAAAGATAGAACATTGTTAGCAGGCAGAGAAAAGATAGGACCAATAAGCTAAAAGACTTGGAGGCTGTTGTTTAGACTTTATCTTAAACTATCTGAATTCCTCCCATTGCTTCCATCCTTAAACTACTTCTCTTTCCTTTTTCTTCCCATGACAATTCATAGCAGCAGTTCCAGTGTCCTTAAACCCATAATCTATCTATTGCAGCATTTGACCCCTTCCTTTAGCCATTTTGTATCTAAGATAAATAAAGGAAGTTAGAACTTGGGCCTCAGTTCAACAAAGCACTTAAAACATAGTCCCGTGTATTTTTGTTGAAAAAGGAAAAGACTTCAGCATAAGCTTGATTTTAACGATATATTGAAATGCTTGGCTGAATCAGGCTCTTGGTCCCATTTACTTCATGAAGATATTGTTGGAGCTCGAGCCTTTGAAATTCTCAGTGGGGTCTAAATCTTTAGGTTGCTTTCATTTCCCAAAAATTGACATCTGCAGGAGTACAAATACTGTCAAAGGTTTTGTTAGCATTTTACATTACTTAAAACCATTTGCTTTTTTGGAGATGGTCTGCTTAAGCTTTGCAAATGATGCTGGAGAACTGAAACACATGCAAGATTGACAAGTTGAATTTTAATGACTTGCATAAATGGGATCTGAAGTTTAATATTTTAATAACTCATGTAACTTCAAGGATTTTTCTTCTTTGTATGCTCAGCCTTGTCTCTGATGTGTGGGAGTTTTAACATTAACTCAGTGGAAGAAGGCTTACTCTTCAATTATTTCTTGATCAAAAATTTTTTTATCCAATTTCTCTTTATTATTTCTTCTAGCATTGTAATTGATGCTCTTAGATTTCATCAGTTAAGAGTATTTTAGTGTTTTGTATTCTAATGCATTGATTAATAATATTAAAAAGAGAAATATGGAGGCTATTATGGCTAAGTGACTGTCTGAAATGCCCTAAGAACTGATAAATTGTGTGTGGAAGGCAAGGGGGAGAAGCAGGGGAAAGTTCTAAAGATAACATTCTTTAGATTCATGTGTCTTTTACTATGGACCATGGACGAAAAGAGATTCATATCTTCATTACTGTGTGTTTTTAATTTTTTTGGCAGCAGGAAGAAATATTTTCCCAAGCTCTCCTATTGTTTGCAGATTCCATTATTCTCCCTTTTTTGGCACATACAAATAAAATTCCTAGCCAAATATTAGGGATAATTAGATCCCTTTTTGTTGGGCGCTGCCTTGAGAAGTTGATGACTGCATCTCTTAACTACTAATGACTTTTCTCCTAAGGAGAACTGGGAAGTGCTCCATATCTGCTTGTGAGATGGTTTCCTCTTGTATATGAGACCAAGATAAAATTTTTTACAACAACAAAGTTGTTTTTTGCTTGACAGAGCTTAATTTGAGCAAAGATTAATAGAATTTAATTTCCATGCCTTCCCCTAGTCTGTATAAACCATATATAGCCAAGTAATCTTTTCTCCATAATGAAATGAGATAACATTCTTTAGTCTGTGAAAACTCTGCACAACAGTGTATTTTAAGAAGCAGTTTGGACTTGGAGGTTGGTTTTGTTTGTGGTGTTCTGCACTGAAATTTTTTTATCCCATCCCCCCTGCCCCTGCAAGTATGCCTGTAGAGTTGGGCTATTTCTGGAAGCATGACAGCCATTTCAGTATTAATGCAATAGCACAAGTGAGTTGTAATCATGTGAAGACTGTTGTGGTGAGGTACCTTGAAAGGTACTAAGTTCACGTCTGTTAAAGTGCTTAGAAGTAGAACAGATTTTAAATGTCTGTCTTTAGTCATTAGACCTCAGAAAAAAATATGTGACACTATGTAATTAGTTGCCTCCTTTTCTTCATCTGTCTCCTTTGAAATTCAGTCAAAACAAGATTCTTCTTGTAGAACTTCAGGGAAATGGTTTGACTTGAAGTATTTTGAGCTTCAAATCTGACTCCACATGAATCCCTGTCTCAGGTCTTTTGTATGTGTTAACCTAAGCTGTGAATTCAGTCATTTTGTTCGAAGTGATTAAACCTCTTTCTGAGCAGTTTAATTCCTGTTTGAATAATAAGCACACAGGTTTCATTGAAGTTGACTCTGCTTTTTGCATAGACATGAATTGAACATGGTGTCAATGGAGGATGCTCCTTTCAAAGCTTTGGTGCAGATGAGGTGAAGAAGTACATTAAGTTGTTGTAAGTTCCTTCAGTTCCTTGATATCACTGACCATCTCTTCCCTTCTGTTTTTCCCTTCGCATCTATTGTTTCTTCACTTGTTGCTCAGTGATGCTGTTCCACTAATACCTTGGAGTGCAAAGCCTGGGTAGAAGGGATTTGGCATTCAGTGCATTTCTTACCGGTTGCAAGTTTTACAACAGTCACTTGAGGCCATGGTCTGCTTTGAGAGTACAAGCTTGTAAGGCCCACGCTTAGGTGAATGTGGTCTTGAATGCAGCTTAGGAATTGTAAGAAGGATTGTTGAAGCCATTGGTGTTAAACATATAGAAGCACAAAATTGTCATACTTTTCTCTTTTTTTAGTGGTTAAGTAGAGAGAATTTAGGATCAAAACGTATCATGAGTCTTCCATTTCATTGTTGTAATTCTCTTGAGTAGGCTTCCCTTGCCTCCTACAGAGTAACCCAGTGAAAATGTAGCTGTTAAAGAAAGTTTATCTGAAAGGTAGTGAGGCTGTAAAAAAATGGCTATGGATGCCAAGGCAGGCAGCTTTGCAAGGATAGAAAATATTTTTTGTTGGGCTGCCTGCAACAGCTGAGTAAAACACAAACATGCTTGCGGGTCTACAGGCCCTTCTTTGGGTCTTTAGATGCTGGCATTTATGTTAGGAAACCTACATAACAAGAGACTTTTTTTTTGCCTCAATAATTCCTCCCCCCTCCTTTGGATTCCTTCTAAAAAATACGTTTTAGAAGGCTTTCCTTATTCTCTATGATTTCAGTAGCCGTATACTAGTCCCTGTTTAAAGCACAGTACTTAAAGTTATTGGTAATTTCAATACCTATTCAAGGAACCTGTATTGAAATAATGCAGAGGCAAATGCATCCCATACAGGCCATTTGGGATTGTGGATTCCTAGGGATGTAATGTAACTTGTAAAACTTTTATCCCTTTGGGGTTCAGAATTGCTGAGCTATCTGATAAATTCATAGTTCAGAAATGTGATTTAGTTGTGTGGTTCAATTCTCTGGTCTGGAAAAGTATTTACAGAATGTCTTGATCTCCTAGCATGTAGTCCCATGTCGTTCTTTGTGTTAGTATTGCCCACAGCAGGTACTGTTCAAGGAGTCTCTTGGGCTTGGGGAAATGTATTTAGCAGATTCAGACACTCCGTAGCTGCAGAGTCTGCAACAAAAATTTCACAAAACCCTCGAGTGAAGAAGGGGAATAAATACAAAAGAGTATTAATTAGGCTTTTTTACGGCAGCCTGCATGAGACATGTCAGCATTAAGAACAGTTACCTGAAACTTAGCAATACTAAAGCTGTGTCATTATCTAGGAACACTTTTATTGATCTCGTATCTCTTGATGTTATGTCAACAGGATGGACTATTACTGAGAAAGTCTTTCAGGAGATGAACTAAATGCTTGAATAACCTACAGATTGTTTCATGCTTGAAAATTGTACTCAAGCACACAGAAGTGGTTTAAAGAAATTCTCTTCCAGCACCTAAAGGAAAAGCAAAAATTCCTTTTTAGTCCCTAAAATCCTATGCCCTTTAAACAGTCTTCCCTGAATCTTCCTCAGTGCTCTATGATCTGCTTTATTTTGTGAGGGTTTTCTTAGTTGTTGAGTACTTTTATTTTTAATCTATTTTGTTCCAGTTACCTATTGTTAGTTGTAAGGATGAAGTTTCTGTTCCTTTTAACCTTGCTTCCCCTTGGTAACTTCCTTGAAAGCATTCTGACAGAGCATCATTTCTGGCTTCTATTTGCTCTGGCCAATGAACCAAGAAGCTCATAATACAAAGATTAATATTAATTAGATGAAAGACAGTTACAGTCCATAAAAAGTGTGTGCATATTAAGTGTATGATCATGATGAGCTGTGTAGAATTGATTCAATGTAGAGATGTATTGGATTCTTTCTTGTAGTGATACAATTTCGTATAAGAGAAATCTGAAGTGAAGTGGCTTCTTTCACTATGAAAACTCTTGGTACATTTGATAATTGTTAATAACTTATCTTATAAACAGGCTGTGTTATTAGTGAAGAAAAAATTCAACAAGCTGATTTCTTGAGTGGACTTTTATAATTTCAAATTGTTCTTACGTATCTTTTTAACATAGCTGTGTTTTCCTAGCAAGGACAGTAAAACAAAATAACATAGACCTTGGGTACTCTTAGGTGACACTACAGAACAAAGATTAAAGCATGGTAAATATGTTAATCTTTGGGTTGTTCCCCGTGTATGTCATCCACCCACAGTAAATACATAAATGTATGTATAACTAAATATTTGTGCATAACTCTAGCCAGTAGCAAGGGTAGAGGGAGAAAAACAATTCTAGTTACTGTAATAAGGTCTTTATCATACTACTTGCAGCATTTTTGTGAAAATGACAGCACTTATTATTTACTTTAACTTTTTAAAGTGATTCATAAAGAAGTGTCTGGATTCCATGTATGACAGAAAGAGGCCTAGGACTAGAAGTTGCAAAAGAATAAGTATTTTCTGAATTCCTAAGGTATATTGTGGTGGTTAAACGAGACCTAGTTGTGTGTGACTTCTTAGAATTTGATTAAAGTTGGCTTTTTCTACTCTAAGATGTCTATGTTTTGGGACACGTGAAGTTTATTTCTTCTTTTTTGTTTTACCCTATTTTTCTTGTTTTATTTGTTTTTATTTCAGAATCTCCGAAGTAGATGAGCAAAGGCTATTCTCACATAACAGATCTGTCCTGCTTGATATTGCTGCTGAGTAAAGAGGAGCATACATGGATCCAACTCTACCAAAATAGGAGGAGTTGTTTTCCTAGAAGCCTAAGATGTGTCCAGAGTGACAGAAGGTTATACAGAGCTTGACAAGAATAAACACTTTATTTGAGGGTTATAAAATGCCTTTGACCTTGGGGCTTGGGAATGTAAGTGGAGCCTTAACTTGTAGCTATCTGTGTGCATCTAAATCAATGCAAGTCACGCCTGAAAGATGTTGCTATGTATAGTCTGCTCAGTGGTCAGTGTGGTGGGTGGTTAGAGTTCCTGGAGCAGTTCTGATGGGAATATGTATCCCTGGAGCAGAAACACTTATACCTCAGAGGCTTGTGGAAACCCTTACCTCGGTGGCTTTCCTCAGGGAGAGCAGGATCTGAGAGGGAGGGATTTGTGAATTCTGGAACGCCTCCAGACCCTTTGGGAATTGCTCTGAAAAGTTTGCACGTGCAAATATACACAAAGGAGTTGTGGACACTTCTGAGATTTTATGGATGATGATTCCAAAGGATGTTGATTTGTACTGGAATGCAGGGAGGCTTATGATTGCACTTTTGTTCCCTAAGGGAGGTCAATGGGAAAGGGAAGAGGTCCAGAATCAGGAAGTAGTCCACACAGTCTCAAATGCATACTTTTCACTTTGGCATTAATCTGAGGTTAGAAATTAAAACGGCTGTGTCTTGCATTTCTGCAGGGAATTATCTTGGGAATCTTTTATTTCAAGTAGGGCCAATTTATTGCTGTTAATTGCATGGCATTGAGGATAGTGAAAATGGTCAGCTCTTTCACAATGAAGAAAAATGTTCACTGTTTTCCAGTAGAGCTTTGGACTTGATTTGTCTGTCTTAATTCTGACCCTGATGAAGTTCTCTCTCCCTCTCTCACTATTCTTAGTAACCTCTTCAGTGACAGTGATTTTACTGAGTTGATAACAGAATTTTATTGTTGTGTGATTCTTCTGGTGAATATTTGAATGATTTACTTTCAGTAAGCTTTTTTTTTTTCTCTTTTAAAAAACACTTCTTCATTGACCTGAAATAAGAAAGGTGCTATTTATAAATCCCCATGAGGTGACGGTCCTTTTAAAACTATGTGTGTGTGCGTGGTCTTATGACATTCATAGGCTATTACTGTTTCTACTTTGAACAATGAAGGTACTGGGTATGTGTTTACTTGCAACATTTGAATGTAAATCCCAGGTCAAACACCTTCATAATTCTTAAGCTACAGGTGTGTTGATACAAGTTGATTTTACATATAACTTATCTTATAAGAATTACACTAATCCTGCATATGTTCTTCTGACTGCTGCCTTTTGGGCATATGCATTGCTTAGAGAACATTTTTCACATTCTTATTCAGAAATACAAGTTGGGAGAGGGTTTTTATTCTGGTTTTTTTGAGAACTTGCGAACTTCAACAGAAGGTAGGTTGTTCTGGGTGGTTTTTTGTGTGATTAGTTTTGAAGAAAATTTGGATTCTGTTTTTGGTATCAGAAAATTTGTAAGAGCTACAGAGCAAACAAGCCAGAAAGGGAGGGAGAGCTCTCTAGCAACTGAATGGTTGAGACTGAAATGAGCTTGGGCTCTTGAATTGTGTGGCTCACAGTGGGCATGCTCAGATGTTTTGTTATTTCCAAAGTAACATTACATCATCTTATTTGCAAAGGCACTATGCTATAGTTGTCTTTACATCCAAAAGAGCTCTCAAGTGGGATATCAAATGCATGTATTACATAATCAGAACAAAGTCTTTATTGGTTGATTGTACCCTTAAGGTGGGATGCTGAATGGTAGTTGCATATGGAAGACGTAATCTTGCAAAATTAACCATTTCCTAACCATCCTATCAACTACTATGAAGGGAAATAATAAACTGAGGATAGGATTCATTTGGGAAGGATGCAACTAAAGAAAATAAGATTTCAAATTGTTTGAGTTGTCCTTCTTTCTGGAAATGTACTTGAATGTATTGAAACAAACAAAAAGAACTAGAAGAGTTTTTACAGATACGTTTCTAGACTGATTTGCTGAAGTTTCATGTGATGTAATGCCTATTGTTAAAGAATTCAAAGGAGGCAGACCAATTTCTACTTGGTCTGTGGTTTCAAGTTATTGGAAAATGATCCACTTAAAAAAATTTTCTTTCCAGTATTTTTGTTACAGAATATTAAATTTGTCTTTCTGAGATAATTTAAGCACTTTTTAAAGTTATTCACTTTTTAAGGAACATATGTACAAAATTATTGGTATGTGTCTGGCAATTTTAATCAGCCCAGTTCAGAACTGATCTGGTCTTTAGTTTGTGAAAGGTATAATACGGAGTTTATAGTTCTCAAGCTGTATGAAAGTGATACCAAAGTTTGGTCTTTTATTGATTATTGTGGTATTTTGTGTGATCTCAGTCTATTTTTAATGAACGTAGACTTCATAAACCTCGTCCAAAGTAAAATAAATAGGTAGGTCCCTACTCTGTGGAAAATAAGACCACATTAAAAAAAAAAACCAGAAACCAAAAAACAGAAAAACATCTAAAAGTCTGAGCTTTATGTTTTGATGATCTACAGATGATTTCCTATGTTTTCTTAACATAGTTTTTATGCATGGCTTCAGGGTAAGATTGGACCAAACTTTCAAATTAAAACTCCTAGTCAGCCTTTGGGTATGTGTACCTTTGAGATGGGAAAGTGTTTTTCAGTGACTGACTGAACCCAAGGCTGTGGATTTTGCTCCTCTCTTCCCTCTTGCCCTACTCCTAGACTAAATTGGGCACTAGTCTGAGTCGTCTATCGATACTGACTTTCCTTTTGAGATGTATTTCCTGAAGAGCTGGAACTTGTTGGCAACTTCTTTGTTATTGTGCCTGTCCCAACATATCCTCAGAAATAATAAATTTGATTTGGTGTTTTCACAGAATCCCCCAGTTCTTCTCCAGAGCAATTCCAGATGGTCAGTACTCCCATAAAATCTTGAAATAAGATATTGATTTTGAAAGTGTTGGCCTTAAAATATTTGTCTTGATCCTTCAAGGAAAAGTTGCACATAAGTGTGTAATACTGAAGATCCTTAAGTGGAAAGGAAGGTACGCACTGCAAAGACTTATTTAAAACTTCATTGTATTTTTCTCCATTCACAGCAGACGTGTAGTTCTTAAACTTTTTTTTGTCTTTCATCCACAGGACAGCTCATGGATGAGTACGCAGTAGGCTTAATTAATATAGTTAATATTCTTTTTTTTATGTAATAAAGTGAGTGCAAGTTCCAACTGTTATCCATTGGATGGGCAATAGGGAGTATTTAGTATCCTAAACCAGCTTGCTTTACTTTGACTTACCAGCAGTTCTGTTTAGAAAAGTTTGGGGTGTACGTGTGTGTCATTTTCTCCCTGACAGTTAATCGTGTAGGCATCCTTCTGTTTCAGTCTGCTAGTGATGTTTATACGAGTTGTGGAATGTTAGTGGATTATTAGTTAGTTGTAGATTATTAGTTAATCTGGAGAGCTAAATATACATTTTACTGATATGTGTTTAGTAAAAGATGATTTCCGACCTACTCCACACCCTGGATTTTGGTAGAAAAACATGAGCCTGTGGGATTTCTCTCTTTTGGCAGTGGAGCTTGCCACATGACTTTCCTGCCATTTGGCTTCTCTAATTTAAGCTTGAATATTCCTTTTTCTGCAAAAGGACCAAAGAACTTTTACAACCCCTTACTAACAGTAGGTCATCTGAAACTTTCTGGGATGCAATATTTGCTGCTTTACTCTGCTGACTGTTCCTTTTCTTTATATGCTTTTTGAAGAAATTTAAGTTGAAAAACATCTTGAAGTGTTGTGGGGCCCTTTTTGTTCATTTTGGTGATAGAACTAAGTGGTGGAAGATTTCTTCAATTTTTCACTGCTGAATCAGCATAAATATGAGAGTTTGAGCTATGTTCTGCTACATTTATGTTTGTCAACAAATATGATAATTGCTTATTAACTTCCAGAAAAAGATGAGGTTGGTGTCAGTAAGGGCAGAAATTTGTGGCACTGAAGAAGAATAAGAGCAACATAACATCATTTCAATTTAGGGCCACTACTCTGAGAATTAGGGAACACTATTGTTCTGCATGAACTGTAGTTGGTTTCATAGGATACCTTGGAAGTAACAAACATAAAAACCTGGGATGACAATTATATTTAAAAACAAATTAAAAATAACCCGGCATGTCCAGGAAGAGTCACTCAGTAACAAAACACAGTGTAAGAATAAGATGTGTTGGATAGTTCCCATTCTTAGCATGAACCCATGTCTTAAGTAATTAACAACATCCTTTCAAATTTAGAAATATAACAGGTTTCAGATTGTGCATATTTCTGGGTTTCATTATGCTCCTGATTATTTAAATGGAAGCAAAATGTAATTCTTTGGCCTCTGATTATGCAATTTAATTTAACTAATTTTCTGACATTGACTATATGGTTCCATTTCTTTTTTCCCCTTGAAAATTTCTATCTGTATCTCCTCACATTAAAAAAAACCAACCAAACAAAAAAAACACTTCCTACCCCCCTGCACAAAAAAAAAACAAACAAACAAACAAACAACGAACAAAAAAACAAGAAAAGGAAAAATAGGTATAGTATTATCACATGGCAGTTTGGATGCTGATAATCAATGCAAGTGTTAGAGAAGAAAATAATAAAGGTATTAGTTTGGGGTTTTTTTTAATTAATTTTAGTTTAGTAACACTTTTCATTTCATTAAAGAATTTTTTTTTTTGTTAACTTCTCTTGAAACTATCCAACACATCTGCTTATCTACTTTTGCACTGTTTGTCATTGAGTGACTCCTTCTGGAAACTCTTGGTTATTTTTAACCTATTTTTTTAAAAATATTTCTTGATGGACTAACTTGCTGTTACCCCTTATTTAATGTTAGCAAGGTTGAAAGGCAGCTGCTGGCATCCATTTTAGTGGATAGCTTTTTTTCTAGTCAGTTATTAGAGTGCTGAAGATACTGCGTTCTCATGGGCTGTTACGCAGCTGGATTTTCAGTGTGCTGGAAGAACCACCCTCAGGGGCATCAAACTAGCCTGCTTTTTGGTTGTTTGTGCATCCTGTTTTTTCCCTCCATTCATCTTTTACTGATTTCCTACCCCACCTTGAAGAATTACGTGAATGACTTATCTTTTCATGGCCTTCTCTTGAGGAGAAAAAGAAGAACACGTGTAATACTGTGGATGTTTTTTGAGGTCCACTGCTCTGGAACTGTGAAGTGTGCACCCAGGCTGACCCCTGGAAGCAGGAGTTGCAGGGAGAGAGGCTGCAAACCACTGGTAAACTGAGCAGTGAGTTTACAAGAAAAGAATGTTGGATCACCAGTGTTGGTGCTTGGGTAAGCAATTCACAAAAGAATCCTTCATCTGGAAACTGAAAGAAGAAAAAGTTTATTTAAGGTGGCCTTTAAAAAAAAAAAAAAGGCTTCTCTGGTACATGGCTGCAACTATATATTTTGCAGCATGAGTCATGGATGGCTTTATAGTTCTACATCCCCTTGCATAGGAGGAATAAACTTTGGAGAATAGGAAGTTAAGAGAAAACAGAAGTGTGAATAACTGCTAATGGTGCTCTCTCTGGCTCCATTCAGTCTGCCATTTCATCATACATGAAGAGGGTAATTCAGAGATTCCTTTCTTGGCACATAAGTGGCAACATATGTTTGAAACAGTGAGTGGAAACTGGAGGAAAAAAATGACAGGCATATAGCAATAGGAAGGCAAGGGAAAATTTGTTGCCCTAACGTTAGCCTCATAATTGGTACACTTAACTTCTTAGGGACTGATTTATTTAAAGACAAAAATGTATGCTCCATTTAGTCAGGTTTTATGTATGTAGCCTGTATCTTATAGTTTGTTCATAATGTCTGTCCAAAGAGCTCTCTGAGGGAGTGGAAGGTGATGTGCGAGGTTCAGAGCGTCTCTGCCAAGGAATTAGAAGGAAAAATTTGGATGCAAAGACACGAACCTGCCTTCATTCACATTCTCATGTTAAAAGAGGAAAAATTGAAAACCTCTTCTATTTTAATATTCCATTTTGTGGAATTTTTATTTTTTACCATGTTAAGTTAGCAAGAATGCTTATGGTTTAATTCAACTTAAGATATACTGCATAGTGAAAAGAAGAGCTGTCCTGGAAACAGGCGTCATCCAGAATAGTGTTTGCGGTGAGAAGTACATGTTGAGATAACCTGCGAACTTTAGTCACAGGAGCATTTCTACCCCACGCACGCATCTGTGGACAATTGTAAGCAAAATGCAGTCTCTCAAACTGTATGTGATGTGGAGAAAACATGGGTAGCTCTTTCTGTTTCCTCAGCTAATTTTGTGCTTTGAGTTAAATCATCAATTTAAAGTGAGAGTGTTGTTGGGAAGGTCAAAATCAAAGCTAGTCCTGTAGGGCTTCTGTGGACATGAAAATATGTGTTGAGGAACTTACTTTGGCCTGCAGTTGAAAACTTTTCAATCCAGAGAATATGTTCTCAAAAAATGCTTAGGAGGAAAGCAGCCTGTTTTCTTTCGATTGAAAAATGTTTGATCAAAACTTGGGAGTATTTCTGCCACCACATTTGCCTTCAGAAGTATGGCCTCTTCTCTGAGGGCCCTTGGAGAACTGTAACTCAGCAACTGATGGGTCATGTTATGGCCATCCTTCCATGGAAAAGGAAGATTGACTGAATGGTTTTAATTTTGTTCACTCTTTTCTCTGACCTCTTCTGGCTCTGGGATTTCATGGTCTAGTGATTTAATTTTGAGATTAAGTCCTATGTGAGATTATAAAGAAATACTCATTTATAAGCTGGTTGCATTATGCCAGCAATTGTAGCTTATTTGGGGGAGAAAGATGGATAGTTTACCAGTCTTACTTCAATTGGGAAAGGATGTGGTCTTAAACTTCTAAAAATAGATAAAAAGCCAGCTCTAGCTTGGTTTTTTTTTTTTTTTTTAAAAAAAAAACCACCTCCATAATTAGTGCTCTGTGTTAACAACTAACACCCTGAAAACCTGAGAAATCTGAGCTAGTTTCTTTGTCAGAGTAAAGGACATCACAAATACTGTTAGGAAAAGGAATGAAAACAAATGTTTTGAAAGGAAACCTATTTATGTAATTTTATTTGTCAGTCATGTTAGCAAAAAGCCAGGAAAATGCATCTGGAGTTTGTAGAAGTCTGTGGAGTTGATCAGGGGTTTGTTGTTGTTTGGGGTTTTTTTTGTTTTGTTTTGTTTTCTTCTTTTTCCTCCCTTTTTATAAATACGTGGGAAGAGCAACCTGGGTTTTTTTCCCTTTTTGTTTTTAAACAACAAAAATTAATAATGTACTGCTTCTTTTGGAGGAAAGAGGAGATATTTTTAAAGGTGTTTCAGGAAAATAATTACATATACTCTATTTGGTAACTTTTGTAGGTCTTCTTTTACTTAAATGTAAATGCATTCAGTTGTCCTGTAGTATGGTTTCTGGTTGGTTGTTTTTTGTTTCGGTAAGTTGACATTGGGAATCACTTCCATGCATGCAGAATCCTGTAACTAAGTGATCGCTGAAGTGATGCAGGTCAGAAGGGACAAGGACTTCTATCCTTGTTGTGAGGCCCTGCCTCCTAATTATGAATCAGCTTTGTAGAGTGTATTTAAAGACATTTGGTCCTTCTACTGTTCTGTTTTAATCTCAGTTTCTGATTGAGTAACTGCTAAGGAGGTAGCTATGTTTTGTATCATAAACCCTTCAGCCAATTTGAGTTTTTCCTTGAATTGGATATCACACCAGCATAAAATGCTGTGAGGACTTGTCCTGTTTGAGGTAGAGCTTTTTGCTTCAGTATGTTGGTTAAAACATAACAACTAATATCCGCTGTCAAGTGGCAGAAGAGAGTCAGTACATGGTCATTGTATTCCACCACCATGAAACTGTAGTCACAGGATACAACATATCCTTCTCTAGATCAGCTAAGCTGCAGGAAGTTGTTCTTACCAGGAGACTTGGCAATTAGTTGCCCTATAAACAGTTGCTCTTTTTTTATGAGCTGTTGGCTACTTTAAAACACATCTTTAGAGCTTTGAAAAAAGCTTCGTACAGATGTGTAGCTCTGACTTCTGAAAACATGCCCAATTTTTGCCTACTTTGTGGAGAATTCAGATAGATAATCTGTTGACGTATCAGTGGAGTGATGCTCATGTGATGTTTGTGAATACATCGTTTTTGAGAAAAATTTGGCCAAGTGTGCTCCTTAGAACTAATTCAGGAGGTGGTTTGGGTATTTGTTGAAAGAGTTGAATGGTGAGGGGCGAAGGAGCTGGTTGTTTTCCTTGCTCTGAATTAAGATCCATCTGGTGCTCCATTTTCAGCAGACTGCTTTATTTGTAGACTCAACTAGTGATACAATACAAAATTAGTATCTTTCCATATTGTCTGATTTGCTATCAAAGCATTGGGAGAAGCTATCTTCAATCCTGGTCTACTTGGATTTATCAGCATTAGAATTGTGGGGCATTAATGAGAAGTGTAGCTGTCTGCTTCGCTTACAGACCTGCTGATCTGAAATCCAATTAAATTTGCCAGCCAGAATTTGAAGTGGAGCAATCTCATCATGCATTTCTCCCTACCTTCCTTAACAAAACCTTGCTCTTGATTCATTTGATACATCTTTCTACAGGACACAGGACAGTGTCTAAACATCTAACATATTGCAAGGATGACCAGCAACAATTTAGCTGGTTCTAAAAACAGTAGCATGATTAGTAAGTGCTGACCTGCCTATTTTGTGTCATACCTGTGCTGTTACACAGCAGCGGGTATGAGCTGTTTTGAGAAGAGTCATAAATTGACTTGATTTTGGAAATCACAGTTGTGTTTGGGTTCAGCGTGTCTTTTCTAATGCTGAGAAGATGGGATGTTCTCTCCGCTGAGACTTCTAACAGGGATAGATTTGAGCTTCTTAAAAATTTAAGCTTCTTTAAATCCCATTGTTCAGTGTCATTCGAGTTTGGTTTTTTTTTTTTCAGGATTTAATACAGGCTGTGTTTGTTTGCTCTACTGAGATGAGCTTTTTCTTTGGGTCTTGGGGATACAGTTTCCTTGTTTACTTCCCCATCCTGGCCAGATTGCTGCTGCTGTTGTAGATTCTTTTCTATGTTGAAATTTTGCATAGAGATGATTAAGAATTGCAAATGGTAGAGCTCTCTGGATAAACTAGAGAGGCAACAAAAGTAATGCTTTGGAGGCTTTATTACAAATGGTAATTTCAAGTTTGTAAATATTCTAAGAGGAGGATGCAACATGATTAGAGTAGAGATGCTATGTAAATATTAGCTTTTTAAAGTCTAGAATGTCTTCTGATGCTATTTTATACCATTTCCTTTTAAGCAGATTGTTTGCATGTTTTAAAAAGATGTAAACTCCTAGGATGTTAGCTAATCAGTGTGGAAAAATTAAAGTATATAAAAATAGCTTACATGTAGACTAATGATTTAAATATTCCAACAATGTAAATAGATGACAGTAATGGAAACCTAAACTCACTTCTTGAGATTATGGTCACCAGGTCAGGAATTTTATATTTATGCTTGATTCCTCCCCTCTACCCCTCCAGGAATAGGCATTGCAAACTCCTTTCCCTTTGCTTCCTCCCCATTCCAGGAATCCAAAACATCCTAAATTCATTTTTTTCACATTTGTTTATGTGTCTTTAGGGCACCACCAACACCCATTGCCATTTCATAATGACTTGGTGGTAGAGAACAAAAAGGTAGCCTAAACTAAGTTTAGTAAAACTCACTTTAGTATTTCCTAGTATTTTTTTTGCTAATTGCAGATAGAGATTTTCTGGCCTTTTCAGAATGTTGCTGAAGAAAATGAAAAAGGAGATGTGAAATGTGTTTTTGTTTTTAAGATAGAAATGCAACACATTGCTATGTGTGACTCATTTTATAGAGGCTGCAGCTTTTATTTTATTTGTTGTGCTTGCGGTAGGAACTCCTGTTCATCAAACAGCCAAAGTGTAAAACATGGCACAGTTTGAAACCTTTACTTGCTTCAGTAACCTACAGCAGTTCAAAATGTCCCAGCACAAAAAAAGACAGTGGTGAGAAGTGTCGTGTGACCTTTTCTACATGTAATCCTTTGTGGTTTTTGTTGAGCCTGCCAAATAGAAGACAATCTGTAAGCATAAAGCTTAGCCAAATCTAACCTTGTTTGATGGGAAAAGAAGAAAAATGGCAAGAACATATAACAGATTCCTAAATGATATTTTTTGTAAGAAAAGACAGGTCAAACTTTCTTGTATTCTTTATGAGAGGGATAAGCAGTGTATGGTGCAGGTACCAAAGCTGGTGTCAGAATGAATGCATTCTGGAGCGGTGTGCGGCAGCACCAGGGAGTCCTCCTTGCCTCCTGACTCTCACAGCTTCAGTTGTTTCTTTACTCCCAGGCAATGTATTGCCAGTACAGTTTATAAGAACAACAGATAACCTATAAGCTTGCAGGATATGTATTTCATACAGCACAGTCTATAAGGAACCCTGTGCCAGACCTCATCCCAAGTTCGTGCATTTAAGGATAACTTGAGGCTTTTGGTTGATAAATATCTCTTCCCAATTGATTTCTCCAAAACCTGTTTTGAGATCAGGAGAGTCAGTCTGTGGCCATCAGGGTTGGGCATGGCCTGCCAGAACACTTCACCAGGCCTTTTTTCTTCTGCTATCATTCCTTAAGGCAAAGAGTCCTGTGTGGGCTTTATGAATTACCCAGCTGGCCTGTAGCCCCTTCTCTGCTGTCCTCCTCTGTGAAATGAACATATGTATCGGGTTGGACGGCGTGTGTGTTACAGGGAACACCAGCATTTTGGTCATGTGCTGTAGTCACACAACATTTTGTGTGATGTTAACGAGAGACACTGGGATTTGGACCTTAAACAGCCTCAGCAGATTTTGTTGGCCTGCCGTGAGAGAAAGGCTTTTCTTCAATTTAGTCGAATGGTTTCTTCTGTTGTTCTGTTTTTAGTTTGGTTTTTTTACTCTCTCCTTAAGGCTTCCTGACTCCTTTTCACAACCTGCTTTCTCCTACATATGGTTCAAAGGCACTTACAGTTTTGTTTGGTTTTTTTTAAGAAGTTGTTGGATACTTAGGGAAGTACCTTTCATCATGCATTAACAAATATCCTTATTGGGTTCAGTACTCTGCACAGTTTGCTGATATGATGCTATCAGTAACACATAAGCTGGCCACGTGAAAGTGTATGTGTGTGAGTACACGTGTATATATACACATACAGTCTCCCTTTAGTCCTGATGCAGACTTCTAGCTAGGATCCCAACTTTGGTAAGGCACGAAGTAAAACTGTCCTTTGCAAGAGAGAGAGGATACTGAGAATGTCTGTGAAAAGCCTGGCTAGAGGCTACAGGGTAGCTTTGATGGCTCTGACTCGTATTCCAGACCATCAACAGAAGTTGTAGGTGGAGGCCATGAGGCCTGTCAAGGGCTCTGTTGAGCTGGCAGTGGAGATACGGGTAGAGCTGCAGCTGAGCAGATGCCGTTTCAAAGAACTGGGTGTTCCCTGTGTGACACATGTGCATACACCTTTAGAGTGGGACACGCATGAATGGCACGTCTCGAAGGATGAGGACAGCTGTTGAGTAAGAAATCATGCCTTCTGGCAAACCCTCCAGCCTCTGCACCTTTCCTCTGCACAACTGATGAAATGCTGTATTTTGAGAAGCATTAGTATTGTCTGCTCCTTAGAGCATATGTGGTGCCTTGAATTTCTTCAGGTGCACAATTAAATAAACAAGATTCAATTAACAGCCACAGTATATTCTGAAAGGCATTTATATGAAATGGCACAACCTCGCTTTTTGTCCTAAGCAGGGCCAGAGTAATTTGTTCTATGATGTCTCATTTTGATTTCCAAGAAGAAATACATTTAATCACAAAATAATATTTTTCCCTTCTCTTTCCTGCTTGCTGCTGAATCCTCAGAAACAACTGTTAAAAATTTCAATGGCTTTGTTTTGCATCTAAGGGTCAGCAAAATTTCCTGAATTCTTGGGCTCAGAAACTTCTGGTAAAAGTGAGTGTCATAATCTGATTATCAATGAAAGAAACACAAACTTTTAAAATATACTTTTAGTTTTGGACTTACCATATTTTTATGTTAATAGAGGCTCTCTTTCTCTATAATGTGAGATAAATTAAAGAACAAGTCCCTTCCAACACTAACCATTCTATGATTCTAACAGTTCCTGAAGAGCCTTCACTCACCATTCCTGCTGCATTGTGTATGATGCATTTGATTGTCTCTTAATATATAAAACAAGAAATCATTCAGAGAAAGTAGACAAATGAGTGAATGTATAAATGTGTGTAGAAAATTTACTGTCTATGGACACTTCAGTTCAAAGATGGAATGCAATAAAGAACATCAAATGTGCAAAACTGTGTAATAAAAGGTATCTCAATATACATATGTGCAAAAATATGAGCATGATTTTGTGCATATGTATGTATATATATGGACCTATGTTCATCTAATGCATTAAATGTCAGATTCCCAAAAATGTGTGATAAGAGAGGACCGTGTCAGCTCATGTCAAGGCAATGTGCTTTAGTAATTTCTCCATCCCTGGAGAGTTTATTAAACACTAAACAAAATGTCTCAGAATGTAACCGAGTGTTTTACATTATTCACTTTTGTTTGGCTCTCGACCAGCTTCTCAATGCAGAGGGCTATGGCAAACAAAACCTGTAATTTACACTGATAATGAGAATACAGTTTATTCTGCTAGCTTCTCAACTCAGAGTTTTTATAAAGTAAACACTCAAACAAAGCTCAAGTTCTTAATATAAACATGTTTTGTAACCCTAAACTTAACCAAACAGTTAGAAATCAAATAGCGATTGTATTTTTTTCCCATTCTCATGAAAAGGTCATTCTACATTTTTCCTTTCCTTTGCTGATAGATAGGGATATCCCAACTTGAATAGTGAGAAAAGACAGCGGTAATCTAATAACTTTTCTTTTTCTTTCTCACATTTCTTTTTTTTTTTTTTTTTTTTAAACCATGCGGGCTTAGCACCAATTTCCTAACCATTTTATCTTTTATTGCCAAGTGTATCCATGTAAGAATTGACACAACTGCCATCATATGTTGTGTGTCTACTCATCATGTTCCACTTGCTCCAAACTCAGAGTGCAGAAGGGAAGTTAGTGGGCTTCTATAAAATCTATAATTTCCAGATATTTCTGGGATTTTGCTGTTTGGGTGGTTTTGGGGTGGTGTTTTGTTTTTTATTTTCCATTTGCTGAATTAATCTTCTTGCAAAAGGGTGTTTGGTCCTCCTTAAGAAGTGAAATGTGAAGTCTGATTGTGTAAACAGAAGTAGAATGGTAAGAAATCTGAATGGGCAGATGCAGTAGTTGTGAAGTGGTTAAGCTGGGTCAGAGTCAGTGGTCAGTACCAGCACAAGAGGGAGAGGTACAAGAAACTGTGCTGCAAATGATTGTGTTATAAATGTAGTAAACAGCCCAGTAAAGATTTATCTTTCAAATTGCCTATTTGAAGAGAGATCACAGAAGACAGTAGTGACTCTAGCTGAGTTACCTACAAGTTACCACTTTTGGAGTGGGATTTTAGTCCACGTGAAGACACATAAATTCAGTCAGTTGAGGAGTTGAGTGTACGTGTCATGAGTACATTTGTGTGGACGGTGCTGGGAGCTTAAGTGGCTGCCTCACCACAGAGGCATCTGAACAAAGTCACTTACTTTAGATGTCTTCATCTCTAATTTGAGTCATGCCTTTGGTGTCAAATATGGAACAAAGTTTACATTTTGTTTCTGAACATACTTCACAACTACAGTCAAAAGCAGAGGGGGGAACATGAGTACTAGGACGGCAAAATTTGCTCCATGTTAAGTAAGCTTACTGAAAGGTGAGGTAATAGACCTACTGTAATATAGTCTGGATACTTTGTATAAGAATGGAGAAGCAAAAACGTTATCTAAAGAGGAAGTGAAGGTTAAGATTCTTTTGGGGCTACAACCAAAAGTAAGTGTTTTGCCATAATGAGTGCAAAAATAAGTACCCTTTGTAAACCTGATGACAAGAAACAAAAAGGAAATGAAATTGAATTATTTTAATATGAAGGACTGAAGTATCTGAGGACAGATGGATCAAACAGAATAAACTTATTTAAAAAAAAAAAAAAAAAAAACAAAAAAAAACCAAACCAAAAAACCAATGCACAGTGCTTTTGTAGGAATCTGCTTAGTGTATACTTTATGAATTGTAGTACATAGTTACGTACTCTTTACCTTATGTACTTGTCCTGAATGCAATGACAGGGAGTAAGACCAGTATTGGTTTACGGTGTTCTGTCATCATTCCATTTTATGCTTGAGGAAAGTGAGGTGTTTGTTTTAAATAAGGAAGTATAATGACTTCTTCAGTGTTATACCGCAAATCATCAGCTTTTCCCTTTTCTGCTGAAATTATAACAGCTGAACAAACAAGATAACATGAGAAGAAGTTTCTTAAAGAATTAAGGTAGAGGTCTGGATGCTATGAGAAAGTGGAAGGGTGTTCAGGTGGTTCAGGATTGTTTTTTTTCTGCATTCATAATCTCAGTGTCGTCTTGTATTGGAATCCAAGTACTCCTATGTCCTATTTCTTGAAGATATTTCAGTGTCTTAAACATTCATCATATACATTTTACCTTATCATATTTTTTTTTTGTGAATTCAACTGAGGAGGACTTGTGATATGTTCTCTCCATCTTTTTTTGAGATAAATGCAGTTGAAGATATTTTTAGTTTTTTTTTTTTTTTAGAAACAAACAACCTCTCCCACCCTTCTTGGAGGCAGGAGAGCTCTGCTTTATTGGGAATAATTTTTAAAAGCCTAACTGTTCCAGTGAGCTCAGCATTTTCATTCTGCTACCCGTTACTCTTATGAACTGATCCATGCCTGAAAGCATTGCAAAGTCTGGCTGTAGTTCTCTAAAAGGGTAAAGGTTGCATGCCTAAGCTCTTTTGAAACTATGTCCCCACATGCTAATACTTATTTATTGAAAAATTGACAAAATATTTCATTATAGGTATTTTCAGGAGACTTACGTAGGATTCCTATAATCTCATTCTTTGATTTTTAGAAAGAAAAGAAGGAAAGAGTGAAGGTTGTGATGTTCTACAGCTATGTGGAATATTAATCTTTTGCAATAGCAAATCAAGATTCTGATTTTACTTCTTAATTTGAGTGCAGTAAGGATAGGCAGCTGTTTCCATAAGGTTTGTAAAACCAGCATTATTTGCTGTGGAAAAAAGCTGTTTGTATAGTGAAACAAAATGAATTATGGAAGTTTGTTTTATGGCTGGATTTTTTGAGTGTCAAATAATGTGCAAGCTCCTAGGCTTTCTCCCCTGTTAGGATGAACACAAAGTTTTTCTGCAATGTACTTTTACTGGGGTCAAACTGGACTCTTGCTTAATATCCTGGACAACAAAAGATATCCATTTTCAAGAACCCTGTAGGCATTTCATAATTTAGAGGTCTTTGCTTCTTTCTTGCGTTTCATTAGAAATTAGCTGAGGGATGAGAAAATGGGATGATGATGGATAGGCACACAGCCATAAGAAACTAAATTAAAAATTGGCCTTTGCAAGCATCTGTTTCAAACAATTGTAAGTAACTAGTCAGACCCTTGACTTTTGTTTTATGCACGTCAAAGTGCATGAAAAACATACTTATGTCGGGAAAGGGGTAAATGAACTGCTGTGAGCTCAGTTAGTCTTGCTTCATTACAGATAGCAGGATTAACAGGAGGATAGAAGGGCGAAGCATTACTCAGTTTAAGGACAGATGGGGAAGGAGAACAGACTTGGCACGATTCTGCTTTCCTCTCAGCTAGCTAGAGAATTTTTTGTTTGCCTGGTATCTATCAGTTCTCTTCCCTTTACTATAGTTTCTTCTTCTTAGTTGGTGAATCAGACGAATTGGTCTTGAGTTCTGCTTGAGTTATTCCTAGAACCTCTTGCTAAAAACTAGTGCTGCTTCCCATTTCTCTGTTTTTTTTTTAAGGGAGGAATTACTCATCAGCTAACAGTTCATCAGTTTCTCATGCAAGTTCTTGTAGAACACTTCAGTACCATTTAGTCCTGTTAAAGTGCTAGTAAGCTTGTTGCTTTGTGTTGTACAAATTTGATCTAAAGCTTTTTTCTATTATCAGTTTAACTTCAGGTGGCTTCACAGACTTTATCCATCAGGAGAGTCTAATGTGAAAACCTCCTTGAGTTCCCACCCACTGGAATACAATGCTGTCATTTAGGGAAAGATAGATACAAATCAAAAAAAATTAAGGTTGTGGCAAATGAACTAAATTAATTTTATGCCTCTGTTCAATGGAATAGGATGTCCAGAGCAATTCCATGTTCTCCACTTGGAGTAGGATGTAGACATCCCACTTTTGATGGATGGATTTTAAGATAGCAGTATTTCTATTTCTTGTATGTTATCTTTATTTGCACATATTTTTCTCTTTTAAGATGTCTTTATACTTTATTTTAATCTGTTGTTGAATTGCTTAGTTGGCTTTGAGGAGAGTATATTAGTTGCTTTTGATTTGCTGATACACATTTACATGGAATCTGCTTTCTCAATGTTGTTAAATTGTTTCTGTTGTGCCTTCAAAGGATTTACTCTTTTAGATGTTCTGCTTAATTAGTTTCCATTAGTGTTATGTGTTTATCTCACTTAAAGGTAGATAAGATAGTTGTTTTGTGTTTTCTTCTCTCTTACCTCAAACAGGTTGAATTTGAGAACTTATTCATCTCTGGACAGAAACAATAACATGCCCCTACTATAGAAATTTATGATTAGATGCTTTACAAAAAGTTTGAGTATTGAAATAGCTATTTTATATTCTATATTGTTGTATTCAAGTGTGACATTTATCCAGCATGCAAAAATAACTGCAGTTTCCCCCTTATTTCTGCTCTTTCTACCTCTCATCACTGTGTGGTGTAAGTGTAATTATTTCGGATTGATGGTCAGTAGTCTGGCATTTGTATCATTCTCTGTTTATATATGAGCTTAAACTCACAGAAAGTATGAATATGCTTTTACAGAGTTAAATACATTTCTCTTATTTCACTCTCTCCATTTTTCTGCTTTCCCTTTTTTTTTTGTTACAGCTGTACTGTTCCTACATCAGCATAATTAATTCTCTCATTCTGACTTAAGTACTTTATCAATAGTATAATCATATTCCTCTGAATGTTTTGTTCTCACACACTTTAAGAAGCACATTCTATCCATGTCCACATTTAACATTAGACAGTCTAGTTTTTATTTTGGATTCTTGGACTTGCATTTGTATAGGAGCCCTTGCACCCTTGTTCTTTGTCTGTTTTTTGTTATTAGTTTTGTGTGTTTTTTTTTTTTTAAGAAGAACAACAAAACAACAAACTTCTTGGTTGAAATGCTATTTGGTTAGACAGAGCTTTGCTATTTCCTGTCAACTTCATAAACTACTTTAATACTTTATTTCCAAGAATACAGAGTTTTAATGATTGCATCCCTAATTGATGGGTCATCCTGAACTGTGCATGCTTTTGCACCTGCCAACTTTCTGCTCAGTTTAAACGGTCTTCATCTTCATTTTAAACTTAAATACCAGCAGCCTATTTTTGTTTTATTTTAGGTAGAGTTTGTGCATCCTATTCCAAAAATCTTTATACTGTCAATAAAACTGAATTCTTTCTTCCTGCATGATTTTCTCAGCTACTTATGGAACTGCTACTTTACCACCGGAACTTGTGCTTTGGTACTAGGACCATTTCAAAGATGAAGCCGTGGAGACTATCTTGTAGTCAGGTGGCTAAAAAGCTAATTTTGTCTTCAAACACTTTGCAAATTCATTTGTATGTTGTTATTTTTATCATAAAAGGCTCCTTCTCAGTTTTCTCCAAGAAATGCTCTGGATGCCTCCTGGGTATCATAAAACCAACTATCTTTGCATTTAGTAATCACAATACTCAAGAGCAAGATTATGTATGCTATTTTGAGACTCAGATTTCTGCATATGTAAGCGTTGAACTACACAATTTAATGAAATGCTGACAGTGAAATCTGAAATTATATCAAATTAGCTTAATTTTAAGATTGATTGCAGAAAATAAATTTAGACAAGACTAATATTAAAATTTGATAATGCTTATAAGCTTGTATGGAAAACAGGCTGATATATAATTAATGTGAAATAAATGTTTTATTTTATGAAACTATTAAAAGCCCTGTTGTTTGGAATGCCTTCTTTCTTTGCATTGGAATGCCTTCTTTTCTTTCTTTGCATTTGAAGTTAATACAGAGCTAAAGAAGATGGGAATTCATAGAGGTCAGAATCTTGAATCTATAAGATTCAATAAAACTCTGAGTTACACACTGTGCTGTTGGATGTTCACTATTGCAAGATGATGCTTTCAAAAATGGTATTTTAAATCTCCTTACCTTTTGTAAACTGGGGGCTTAGGAAGCTAAATCAGCTCAGTATTTGTGCCCTTCTGTAGGTTCAGTACTGTGTATTTCAACCATCTTTTATTTCTAGGCCAAATACTACACTCAGGGAGACCTAAAATGCAGGTAATAACAGGTAATAACAATTGTCTTCACTGTCTTCTCAGGAGAGTTGAACTGTATAAACTCGGGATTTATTTGTTACTCCTTCAGTCAGAGCTACAGTGTTGGCTGTTAAATTGTGTTCAGAGACCATGAGAATACTGAGTTCTGAACCAAAGATGACCTATAAAGGGCTGATATTTCAGTAGGAGTTGTGGATGACTAGCAATTAATAACATGGATTTACGGATGTGGTGCTGTGTTCATTGTAAAATGATGAAGCTTTGATGAGCACAGTTACAAGGTCCTTTGAGTAGTACTATAGTGGTTTTCATTGTTTATAATCTATAGTTTTTATTGGCTATACTTAAATCTAGTCTATAAGGATTTTGAAGGTTTATAGGAAACTCTAACAGATTTTAAAAGTTAAGTAACTTAATCCAGTGACTGTTTATCCAAATATGTCATCAAACTTCTCAATTTCCTTTTTAGAAGTCCAGTGAGGGACAGACTGACTCATTCTCCTGTCTGACAGAATATAAAGACATCCAGAGTTTAGCTGGCAAAACTATAGAAAAAAAAAAGGAGAATTTTAGGATTTCAGGGAGTATGTCTTGCTTCTCAGTTCACCAGTTGGATGTGAGATAAAATTTTCAAATGAGAAACACGTGAAATCTTGTCTAAACATCTGAATAAACAATGTCCCAATTTCCTGATGACTTAAATGCAAATTGTAGGATCTGAACATTCCTAAAAGTCATCTCGGTAGTCATAAATTTATACACCAGAATAAGGTTTACAGTGTTAAGAATTTTCTGATAACCCTAAGATTCTTAGCACACAAATTAAACTGAAGGGAGAGGAGAGTGCACAGTCTCCATTTCTGCTAGGATTTATTTCCTTTTCCACAAGATGGTCTGGTTTTGTGAAGGGTTTTTCTCAGGTTAGGAGGAGGAAGAAGGAGGCTAGTATAGCGTGTAAGGAAGTGTAAGTGAGATGGTAACAATTATGATTGTCTGAAATGGAAGGATAGTTCAAGAAAACCACTGTTTTGCCACCTATACCCTGATGATGTCTGTGGGGCATGTGCCTTTCCCCAGTGACTTGAAGATGCCGTGAGTCAAAGTGCTGTGGCTAAGGTATTTCCCAGTAGTGTGTAAGAGGCAAGAGTCTGGTTTTAAAAGTGAAGAGCTCTCTTTAAGTTGCAAGTGTTTAATCGGCTCTCATAATTCCAAGCAAAATGTGTAACTTGAAGGATATTGGCAAGGAAGTAAATACAGCATTGTTCCAAAGAGCAGTTATAGTGATTTGCATTTTCATTGCCATAACCTGATCCTGTCTCGCTGAAGCTGCGAGGAGTATCTTGGGCAGAGATGTGAGAAGACCTGTGCAAGGTATATCTTGTGAAGCTCATATACACATTTGAAAACCATGTTTCTGGATTCAGTGAGTTTCCCGTCTTCTCCAATGCTTGTGGCAAAGTAGTCTGGGAGAAGGTAACTGATGCTAGGCCAAATTTGGCAGACATAAACCAGTTAGCTAAGTATTTTCAGTGTGATTGTTCCTTGGGCGTTTTTAATTTCCTATTTTGAGGTGGAATAAAACTTTTCTGTTGCAAAATACTTCCCCTCTCCCCTTTCAGTAGCCTGATCACAATGACCCCATCACAACTGGTGGTTTGGGGTTTTTTTTCTGCTTGAAAATTAACATTGGTGATGATCAAGTGATGGTTTTAGAGCTTTTAGTGCTGGAGCCTTCTATTGTCAGTATGTCTGTACAAGCTCTAGCTTTTAAAAGTCATGTTCTGCAGCACAAACTTTTCAGTAGGAGGATGAAAGGGACCAGTGAAGTCTCTCTGCCTGCTCAGTCTTTGGAGTTCCTTCAAATCATGCTTCACAGGGGCCGTTGTGTCATGTTTTTATCCCAAGGGGTGTGCAGTTGAGACCTACCACTAAAGGGGAGTTGACAGTTCTCCATTAAAAATCATCATTAAGCAACAGACCTTGTTGCAGCCTACTCAGGTAGTCATCTTAGGGTTTTATCTGCTACAGATCTCAGCTGGGTTCCTGTCTGTGACCAAAATGTGTGCCTTGGAGCTTTTTTTTTTTTTTTCAGTCTTGGCCAAGTATCTTTCAGAAAAGTAACAATCCTATCAGGAAGGACTGTATTGAGTTGTTAAAGAGAATGAATTATTGAATGAATATAAAAGTATAATTTTGACAATGCAACTTTTATGGAACAGTTCTACAGAGATTGAGACCTTTCTGTATTTTGGACATTTGAAATGAGAAGCAGAATTGACAACAGTATGTTTAGAGAACAACCCTCTGTTGTCAGGGATGAGACTAGATGATCTAATGGTTTTTCTTGTATCTACTTCCTGTTACTCCCATTTTCTACTCTGAGCCATCCACCCGTCCCATCCCTCCCCATACAGAAGGCGGAAACAGAAATTTTGAAAATGAAAGTCCATGTGTCACTCCTGATCTTCTAGTTTATTTCTGAATTTATACATATCCTGTGGCTTTTTTCCAGTTCAAACTGAACCAGCAGAAAGGTTTAGATCTTGAACATCCTTTTTCAATGTGTTCACACTTGTGCTCTTCAGAAGCTAAATAGGTTATTGTCCTGGTTCTGGCTAGGATAGAGTTAATATTCACCTGAGCTGGGTGGAGAACTGAAGCTGGTAGCCCCTATGGCTGGGATAATTAACTAATTAGCTAACAGCTGGGGTTAATTTACCCAAATTAGCCAAAGGGCTATTCCATCCCATGTGACATCATGCTCAGTATATAAGTGAGGA
>JAAGAY010003860.1:0-11022 GCA_011801015.1 Ardeotis arabs
CAATTCAAGGGAACTTCTTGGGTCACCCTGCCCTATGCCTCCTAAATGTGAGCTTGTGATTTCTCTGTCTGTATGTCTTGACTGTCCTCTGCTGCCAAACTGGAAGCTTCAGAAGAGAAAAGGCACAAATCAAGCAGCCTGGGCATATTTAATAAATACCCCATTGTTAGTGCAAGAGGGATGTTGGTGCCACTTGGTCCCTCCAGGCTGGCAGCTGGGGGATGCGTCAGGTCCTCCCCTGAGGGGGCTTGGTGCCTTTGGAAGCCTGGAAGCATTTGTAGCTTGCCAAGGTGGGGTTAAACCACATTTACAAACCCAAAAGCATCACTTGCCGCATCTCTAAACTACTTTTCTGCAGTGGGTGATTGCAACAGCTCATCCCCTCCGTGAATTGCTGTTGCGTCGTGCGCTGCTAAGTGTGCTGCAGCACCTCCTAAGCAGTATTTCAGAGTTCCTGCTGCCAGCAGGTAAGGGAGGACACGTTTTGCTAGAGAGGGACAGATATTCATTGCTGTTGTGATAAAGGTGCCGAGCACCCACCAGCAGCAGAAGCTGGTTGATGGCTGTTCTGAAATGAAGTGCTGAGATTTTCCTGGTGGGAACTTTTTCAGCTTGTCATGTGGTGAAACTCCATCTTATGTGTTTTTCCTTGCACTCTGGTTTCTGAGCTTTTATTATAATAGAGCACTGACTCTTCTGGATATTTGATTAATGAAAATTGGCCTTTTGCATGGGTGCACAGTGCAATATTTTACATTTTGTGTTAGGCGCTGTAGTGAGCCCAGCAATTCTGCAGAGACAGAGATTATGCAGCACAATGATAAAGTAGGAAAGGTGATGTGAAGTTTGCAGGAGAGGAAGGAAGAATAAAAAAAAAAAGGAATCCATAGGCAAATGCGTCTGGGCTTTACAGCTTTGTGATGCAGCAGCTGCATTGCAATTCTGATGTACAAGCGCAGCAGAAGCACTGAAACACCAGATTGAACGAGACAAATTTGCCCTTAGGATAAACCCTCAATTTATTTAAGTTTGTATAAGCGTGTGGTGATCTACAGATAAACAACTCCTGAGGAGCTACATGGCTTTATTGTAACGGATGAGCAGAAAGTTCCAGATGATGCTGGCAGCTGGGACGGATGGGTATCCTTTCACTACCCTTTTCCCTCCTTAGAAAGCAAGCAATGCCTGGCTTAGATAAAATAAGTGCATAAATCACCGTAAATGTGTGTAATATTTATGGTGCTAATTTGTAATGTTGGATTTATCTCCTGCCTGGTGAGAGAGTTTTTTTTTCCCCGATGCCCTCAATGGCTGCTGCTTCCCAGTTTGTCACTTGTTGTCGTTTTTTATATCATTTGAAAGGCTATGTGTGAAAGTGGAATTTGTACCAACATGTTACAGTACAGTTAAAAATAACTTTGGTGGTTGTCCAGGTTTCCTCCTGTTCACTGGAGGAACAGAGGGCTTTCTCTCGGAGGACTGGTTTAATTGGGACTCTGTCTAAAGGTATGAGTTTATTTCAAGATATGAAATGAGTGCTGTGAAGGTCTCTGCAAGGCAGAAGATGAAATAGGATAAAATGTAATCCTGAATTTTGAAATTGTGCCCTGTTTCTAAACTGTCTTCTTTCTGGGAGGAACTTGGTGAGATAAATAACCTTCCCCTAAGAAATGTGTTTTCATTTGGTTTGCAGAATTGTCATCAGAACTCCTCCAATTTGTTTTTTCACCTTTGTGAGAATTTGTGGCCCAGGTTTTCTCTGAAGCATAATGCAGAAAAGTTTTGCAACCTCGCCCTGGCACGGGGCAAGGTTGGAGGGCTGGGGTAGAAGGAAAGCCATCTGAGCTTGCTTGCACTGCAATTTTTAGAGAACTGTGAGTGAGCTTTGATTTTTAAATACCTCTGGACAAATTAACATCTAAAACCTGGGTTATGTTCAGATTTTGTTCTGTGAGATAAAATCCTGAGGCCAGCAAGATAGCACGACTACTAAGGTATCAGGTTAAACCGTTTTACCTTGAACCCCAGGTATGAATTATTCAGAGCTTTCTCATTAGGATTCATCCGTGTAACCTCACTTGTCACTCATCAAAGGTTACATTTTCCATCTATGCCCAATTCTTCTTGTCCCTGTCTACACCTCCCAAACCCTTGTATTTTTTAATAAGCGTGGAATTACAAGGGCACAACTGATGGTGCCTCTTCCCCTCTCTAACTTCTGCTGGTGCTGGAGTTTTTAATTTTTATCCAAGCCTCCTAAATGCCAGGCCAACGGCAGCACAAGCTTTTGTAGTTAGGCAAGCCGTGAAGAACATTGACAAGCAGTTTGCTGGCGAGTTTTTGGTTTTTTTCCCAAGGTTACATTCCACAGTGGATTCCATTGGAAACCAAACGGTGCAGACCGGCATGCCTTGGTCCCCTCGGATGTGGAGAGAGGAGTAATCTGGAGGAAGCGGTGAGGGACAGGTTGGTGGCAAGTGATTGAAGTAGAAGGTGATCTGTGAAGGGAGGGACAGATGGAGTGTGCAGGTGTTCAGCTGCCAAAGGCTTGGCAAGGAGCTGGGGAGACTTGAGACTGTTTTACTGGAAGTTGCAGGTATTCAGATACAGCAGATTGGACTAGGTTGGGTTTTTTCTTCCTTCTTTGGAAGCTGTGTTTCTATGTGTGCCTCATTGGATGCATGAAAACCCCTTCTTGCAAAGTCATGTGGTGATAAAAAGGATGCTGCTGGGGTCAGCAGGTGCTTCCCACAGCTTCAGCTTGACTTTTGCTGGGGTTGGCAGTGATGGACGGTGCATGTCTGCCGCCTTTGCTCTTGGTTTGGCCATTGCTTTCCTTTAAAAAGCACATGGCACTCAGGAAGGAAGGACTTCTGCTCAAGTGCTCCCCAGAGACGTAGGTCCCAAATGTGATGAAGGCAACAGGGAAGTGAGAGGGTTTCAAGGAGGAGCAGGGAGTGGGAAAGGAATCCATGTGGGAGGAGCAGTGGGTTCTCCTGATGTCCCACGTGCTTGATCGTAACTCGAACACCAACCCTAGGAATGCGTCTGGGTGCAGGAGCGGGTTATGAACAGGAATGGTGCCATGGGCAGCTGAAATGGGACTTTCAGCTGCCTCTCCTGGCAATCTCAGTGGCCTTTGGACCCACAAAAAGCCCCCAGGAAAGGGAGAACTAAGAAAAGCACATTCCAACTCCTACCTGCCAGTCTGCCTCTGCTTCCCCAGCAACTTTTGAGCCTTTTTCAAGTGCATCTTGACAGGGACCTGATGGATTAAAATTCCCAGGAAAATTTGTCAGAAGAAATAGTTGGCTGGAAGAAGGAGACCTAATGGACACCAGAAAAATCCACACAGAAAAGTGCCACAGGCAAGCAGGCATCCATAAAACTTTGCTTTTCCTGCAACACATTTTCCCTGCTGGCACCAGGAGGTGAAGTCTCGTGCAGATGTTTGGCCCGGCGGCGGCAGCTGTGCCTTTAGCACATCTGGGAGCCTGTTGTGACGGAGGGAAGCGCTGTTCAGCCGGGTCGGGCCGTGCTCTGGCATTGCGGAGGCAGGACTGCAGGCGCTGGGAAGCTTTTGGCAGCTGCGGGCACCTGGAGAAAACCCGACTGTCTCATACAGCCAAAATGATAAACTGAGAAAATCAGCGTTCTCCATCCACACGATTTCCTCGGTACCGGTAAAACCACCACTTGGATTCATTCTGAATCTAGATTGAATGCAAGTAGTGCATTCAAGTTAATTATAAAATTAAAACATTTTAGGAAATAATGAATTTACACATGATAACTACAACTTGTTTAAAGGTCCCTGGGTAAGGACTGTTCAAAAATCTATTAAAGATCTTGCATCCGCAGGATTGTGATCAAATTGTTTGCTCATTCAGTAGCAGAGTTCTCAGAGTTATTCAGACTTAATCCTGGGTAAAAGGAGGCAGAAGGGACCTTTGCAATTACTTGTATTTTAACATTTCATTTCACCTTTAAGGTAACATGGAAGCTGATGATTCAACCTTGATTGCTACGGTGGTGGCGACACTGAATTTTTTTCATTGGACATTATGGATGTATGACAAGAAATCTGCTCTGTTGCTGATGTTGCTTTGTGTAACGTCTTGCTTGCTTCAACACATTGGTGTATTTGTGTCCTGTCTGAAGCATGGCAGACCTGTGCAGTGGCATCTCATGGTTTCTGAATTGGTGACTGCTGGCATTGATTCCAAGATGTGATTCTATGATTCTATGTGGATGCTCTTAACTCAATGGCATTAGGACAGGGGAATTCCTAATAACTGGAACTTGTGAAGAGATTAATGTCCCTGTTGCAGTCTGCTGCTCGGCTGCATTGCCTCCCCGCTGTCCTGGGGCTGTGCCGCTGTGTTTTTCCTCTCCCTGCGCCACAGTGCATCAGTGCCACAAGTGGACTACAAGAAGTCCGAACCCACAACATCTGAGTAACTTCCAATTTTTCCAGAATTGGCTGTTATTATCCTTGCTTCTCTGGCCGACTGAACCGACACATTTTTATTAAATTAGCCATTTATTATGTCTCTTGTACAGCATAGAAGGCAATTTTGGAGACTAATGACTGCAAGGCCCCTCACAATGGCAAGTGTGAACTCTCCCTGCTGCAGCAGATCTTGCTGAGGGACAGTATCACCAGTGCTGGGATTGAGTGGGCAGAGATGACAGAGCCCTGCTGATACACAGCGCCTGCCCTCTGCACCTGAGCCCAGGTCATGCATCAGTGGGAAGATGTCTCTTTATTTAAGATCAGATCCTGAAAGAGGATAGTATTTTCCTCCACCTCGCATCGCGATGCGGTGTTGCTGGGCTGGTCACCATTTGGAAAAGGGGCTGTGGCTATTCCAGTGGATGGATGTGTGACTTCTATGAGCCTCCCCAAACTGCATCGGTTAGAAAGGTAAAACAGCCCAGGTTCGAGGAAAGTATTCCCAGTCTCCTCCCGTTATAATAGAATAATGCCCTTCAAGATAAGAAATTAGAGACTGAAAATGGGAAAATACCATTTTAATAAAGCAATACATGGGAGGAAGGATGGCAAACCATGTTGTGAAGTCAGGAAATGTCTCCTTGAGGGAGAGGAGGAGGGAGGGAAGTGTGTGCAGGTCTGGCAGCAGATAGGCAGCATTTGGGCTACTGAATCTTGTTTGCTTTAACGCGGAGCTTCGCTTCTCCCTGCTGCAGCAACCACCCCCTTGTTGCCCAGCTTTTCAGAGTGAGAGGTAAGGTGGTGCAAGAGCTGTCTGGCTGCCAGCCACTAAACCAAGCTGTTCTCCTCCTCCCAGCAAGCCACCAGTTCTCAACCTTCTCCTGTAGCACCTGTGAATCAGCTTTTTATTCCCAGAAATCTCCGGAGGCAGCAGCTCTAAAAGTGATGCCTTGTCCTGGGTCCTGTCCCTGCAAGTAGGTGGAGTTAAGAATTGCACCCCGTCCAGAAGGTCACTGGGTTCCCCATCTACCAGGATACTTACGGGGCACCTCGCAGCATTTCTGTCAGGATCCTTCCTCCTAATATATGTGTTAGAGGTTTTAAGCTTGGTGTGCAAGAGAGGTTATCAAGCCTGCACGATAAATCTGCTCGTATTAATTCAATGGCTCTCCTGTGCAAAGCCTTTTTACTACTGCTAGTACCGCATACACGTAAAGCAAAGTCAAAGCACAATGATATTTTGGAACAACTTGTGGGTGATGCATGGTGATGAGGAAGCCCACGCAGGCAACATCAGAGCCAAATCCTGTGGGATGTGAAGAAATGACTGGGCTTTTTCCGATAAGCAAAGGAAGATGATGCCTAGCAGTGCTGCAGGTGGTCTGGTAAGATCTTTCCAATAGAGGACAGTGTTGCACAGTCACACTGGCTGCTTATTAGGATTCAGAATCTAAAGTTATAAAATTCTCCAGTTTAAAAATCCTGGGCCAATTCCTTAATGAGCTTAGCTCTCCTGTTTTTTTAAATTCTTGCTGTTTTGACGTTCGACTCAAAACCTTCCCCGCAGCAGGATCCATGCTGCGCTGGGCTTTCTGGCATCTCTGCCCGCAGCTGGTTCTTTGCCTGTTTTGGTGGATCCCATCAAACCTCACTGTCTGACAAGGAGGAAGACCAAACTGAAAGGGAAGAGCGTCAGAGGAGGTGATGCTGCCCAAACAGCTGTGAGCGACTGAGCAGGCACGCCCACCTGCCTGGACCTGTGGGCAGGGTGCTAGGCAAGGTTCAGGGACAGCAAAGCCTGGTGAGAAGCTCAGGTGAAATGACTATTAAGTTCCTTGAGGTTACCTGGGCTGAAGTCATTGTGTTCCCTTCCAGCATGGATCATGGTTCACTCCTCTGGACCATCCGAGTAACAAACTTTGCTGTTGAAAAGACCTCAAGCACTGATGCGTCCTCCCTTTTCTCCTCTTCTGGGGCATTTTGACTGGTCTCTTCCTTAAAGTCTTAGGTGTTATAGACTGCGAGGAAGTGTTTTGCATTTCTGTCCAGGGAAGGTATGCTGCAGACTTTACGTGGGCTCTTCCAATTTAAACACCCACTACAAGGCAGTCTGTGACTGCCAGGAATGGCGTTTGTAAGGGAAGGGTCTTTTCCAGTTCTTACTTCCACAGAATGACCTGAGGAGTTGGTAAATGAGCACTAGATTGCTTATTTAGGAGCTAAATTGCGTGTTTGTGACTCTGTGGCATGAACAGCAGCCTCTGTCCCTAGTGCCGGGGTTCCGCACCGTTCGGGAGTGAATCTGGCTGTTAGGCGGCTGCTCGTCTGTCATGGAAGGTGGGGTGTTCTGAATTTTAACAAGAAAGTAGCTGGTTTTTTCCTTCTGGGAAGAGGTTCTTGCAGCATCCACTCACCTTTAGCCTGGAGGGACGGACACTTGTCTGCACCATCCATCGCTGCCAAACACCCGGGGAGAAGCCAGTGACATCTGGCATGGGATCACGTACTGCTTTCCTATCATATTTCCATACTGGAGTGTTTTTAGCCATAGGATCAGAAAACTGGGGAAAACCTCTTGACAAACTGGGCAAAGAGGTGCTGCCAATAAACCCTGTAAGCAACCAAGCCTTTTTTATTGCATCGTGAGGCCACATTTTATGGTGAATTAATAGGAATAACCAAATTATTTTAGTGGCTGACTGGGACCGGTATATTAGTAGCAGTGTTAATAAGTGTGGAGTGACAGGAGACTTGTCAGAGCGGGAAAATGAGATACAGTATTTATCCCTGGTGCAAAATCTCTTTTATTATTAAAGACGTTGGGTTAACTAGGGATAGATGTAATAATTCAACTCTGTTTTTATTGGATAATTAGTAGTGAGCGATCCGAACCGTGGGACAAGGATGGAAATCTGAAAATCAAGGAAGTCATGAAAGAGAAAAAAGAAAATAGGTGGCAGGTTTGGTTTTCTGCCTTATATCTTTTACATAGTGACAATGTGAAGTTTTGCAGGGGCAGCTCCTCGCTCCAGGGACAAAGGCAGGGAGGAAGAGTGCGGGTGCCCCGTCGCAGCCCAGTGCTCTGCCTGTCCGGGAGATAAACCCTTGCGGGAGGGTTTGCTGATTTTTCATTAAACATCTCACCATCCACCAGCTCATGCACTGCCAGGTCTTTTACAAGGAAGAATAAAAAAAATACATTAGTTGTGTAGTGGTAAAGGTCTGTCTTAATTTTAGCTTCCCAGATAAAAAGCCCATACCAAGAATAACAAATGTAAGATGTGATTTTCAAAGAATTGGAGTAAGATTTGAAAGCTGGGAGGTGAAGTGTTGAAAGGCTCTGGAGAAATTAAGTGTTGACGAAGGGCACAGGGGATGCCAGCGTTTTGAGGGGTCTGAAACGTAAACCGCGCTTCCTTCGGCTAATTGTGCAGAAAGAGCCTAGTGCTGCAATTTTCTCCGCAAAATGGTGCGATTGTGCAGCAGTGCTAACATTTACTGACTACGGAGTCTGCTTATTTCCCCCATTTTTTATTATCAGCAAAACTTTAATTACAGCTTACCTACCACCTTCTGCCTACGTTTACAATGCAATAAATTTTTAGCCTCCCTATGCAATCTGCATCTCAAACAGTGCAGTGCTCTGGCGATGGACGCTATTGATTCCTTGAAGAAATTATAACAGTATTTGTTCCGAGGTAAACGTGAACACCGAGGTGTGCACGCGTGCGGGCTGGGCGGTGAAACGTCCCCGCTCTCCACTGGTGCTCACTTGTCTGCGCTTTATTGAGCAACACCACTCCGGGTGGGAAACCTGGTACAATTATTTTAAAGGGATTGATTGGAGTCAGGAGGAGCAGCAGCAGGGACAGGACTTTGGACTGAAATTGATTCTTGACTTCTCCAAAAACAGAAGTAGTTTTCATTTGCTTTCCCTCTCCTGGGTTGTAGGACTACTTAAAACTGGCATACAGGAAAAGATGGTCGCTTAATGATTTAAAAAGTAAGTGAGAAATTACTTTGTAGTGTTTAACTGATTTTGTTCTGTTTGACTATCTGGAACAGATGTGGCTGTGAACAGTAATTAAGGGTGGGATCAATGGGCTCTTAGCTGTTGGGAAGGAAAAAAAAATGCTAGAAACGGAGTAAATGAAATATTCAAAAAATATTGTCTGTCAGATTAGCGGCGGCTTGAAAGTATATACAACGGAATTCATTGAAAGAGTCTGAAGGTAAAAATTTGCTTCTCATGTATAGTTTGTGATAATTTGCCATTAATATTCAATGACTTAATGGATGCCATAGCTGCTGCAGCATCTGGCTGACCTCAGACAAAGCTCTGTGTGCTCAGATGCGCTTTAGGGAGGAGGCTTCCCAAATACTTTCATTTGATAAATGCATCAGCCACATTCTCACTTGACGTAAATGAGTTGAGAGTGAAATTAGTAGAGCCATACCCGTTAACATCCAGTAGCAATTGTCACGTCTTGGAAGATGCTCAGCCCTAAGGTGTAAGCCAGCAGGTGCTGTGCTGGCATACGGGAGCTTTCTGTTACTGTCCAGGGATGAAATAGCTAAAATCATAGAATGGTTGGGGCTGGAAGGGACCGTTAAAGCCCACCCAGTCCAACCCCCCTGCAAGGAGCAGGGACATCTCCAACCGGATCAGGTCGCTCAGAGCCCCGGCCAACTTGGCCTTGAATGCTTCCAGGGATGGGGCATCCACCACCTCTCTGGGCAACTTGGGCCAGTGTTCTACCAAATATGACTATGAAATAGCTAAAATACTACTAATAGGGGAAAAACAGATCTGTTCAGGTGTTGAGTGAAATGCAGAGCCTGCGACTTTGCTATTCTTGTCACGGTGATGAAGAGCTCGGTTGGAAGGGTGATGTGATCCATTCAATCGCTGAGCACTGGAAGCAGCATGGCAGCTGTCCCACGGCTCCCACTCCTTCCAAAAATGAGCGGGACTCCACACGTGCACGTCAGGTGGGGTGTAAAACCGCCGCAATGCACAGCTGCGTGCCAGGGATCACATCGCAGCTCTCAAGTGTTCGTCCTAAGCAAGAAAAATGTCCCTGTTCTTTTATAGTGCCAAGTATTGAGTGTCGATAATGATGATTTATCTCTCAAGTTAAGTTGAAGAAATAGTAAAAGCTTGTAATTGTTGAACAAGCCTGATTTTAAACATGCTGCATCTTATTCCCCTCTGTAGTGAGGAAAGGAGGAGAACTTCCTTCTTTCTGAATCTCCTGTACTGGTGTCATGCTATAATCTGTTAGCAGATAAATTAATTCAGTTTCCTTCTATTTTGTGGTTCTTGTAAAATTATTTTCCCCCCAGTTCATGCAGTATCTTCTGCTTCAGCTCTCAATGTGAGTGGCACTGTGAGGGTTAAATGTAAGGATTTTTCAGAATTCTCAGGCATTGCTGGCTGAGCTTTTTGGGTTTGTGTTTGGGTATTTTTTGTTAATGTAAGATGTGATTCTTGGCTGTGGCACTAGATGGTGTTTAACCAAGCAGGAGTGGGGAGATAAACTGGAACTGGAAATAGAAAGTCAGTGGGGGTGGATAAAAATGAACTATGGCTCAGGTGTTACCCAGGTGAATGAGCACTACATTCTTGACTCAGATTTGTTTAAAAAATTCAGGTTTTGGCACTCCTTTTATTTTGAAAATCAATAGTACTGACATGTAACCTGCACTTAAAAAAAAAAACAACAAACAAAAAAAGTTTAGATTCCAACTCAGTCCCACCTTCAGCCCTTAACTAATCAATAATAATAAAGGAATAAATCTAACAATAAACCTTCTGGATTCTGGGAAAACGGAAAATATCACGCCTGGTTCCCTTGAGGAATTTCAATTTATACTAACTCTTAAAGAGGAGGAAGATGTTTCTCAAAATGAATGATACCATACTTGTCTGAGAGGCTCCCCTCAGCGTGCGTGGTATATATGTGAGCATAAACCCTGCCATAAACAAGTGCCGGGCGGAGCGCAATTACGCCAGCACGGCTTTCCAGGGCAGTCTCTTATCTTTTAGGTGAGATAGAAATTGGATGCTGTGTCTTTATAACAATAACAGAATATATGAGGCCACCGGATGAGCAGACTTGGAAAAAAAACCAAAACAATAACAAAAAAAAAAGAGAAAGCAAAAACCCCTGTGTTAACAGTCGTCACAGTGCTTCAGGACACTTAGGGAAATTGAGTGGAGTTGGCTTAACCGCAGCACACTGTGTACTCACTTGGTGTGTAATCTAAAAATAACAGCCACGAGGTCTTATCTACAAAAAACATTTACAAAAATCATACAAGAAGTGTTTAGTTTGGCAAGGCAAGTGTTTTCCCGTGTGTTGATGCTTTTTAATACCTTGTGTTACAGTGTAAGCCCCAGAAAACTCTGGATTTGGTCAATCTCAAGTTCTGAAGCTCTGATAAACGTAACGTGGACCATGTTAAAAAAAGGTTAGGAACAAATGAAGCGATCCTCCTTCAGCTGGATCTCAGTCCTGAAATACATTTATAGTGATAGGATTAGTAGCTTTTTAATATCCATT
>JAAGAY010003861.1:0-11638 GCA_011801015.1 Ardeotis arabs
CTTCTTACAGGAGGTGCAGCTGTTACCAAAGCCCTTAGACTGTTTCATATAGTTCTGGTGGCCAACATCCACCCTGTATCCTCATCTCAGAGTTGTGACAACTTGTGAGTCCTCAAATCTGAGATGATTTATTGATATACTGAAAGGACAGGATTGTCCCTGTTTGTATGGATTTTAGGCACTTGCAGAAAACAGAAGGACCTGTCTGAGTCCAGGTATTTCTATCACAAAGTTCACAACTAGATACCAGTAAATGTGAATAACATTACCATACCTGCTGGAAATAGCCCATAATCTCTATATAAACATCAATAACCAATAACTTCACCTGCAAAACATACTAAAAATTGACAGCCAGACTTTACAAGTGCAAAGTCTAGTGCCTCTCCACACACACACACAAGCAGCAAATTATTTCAAAAGCACTGAATTTTTAACAGGGACACAGCACCAACACAGATTCCCCAGGTAGAGAGGACTGAGGAATTCATCAGGCAGGCAGCTAGCCGGGGACTTTCCTCTGCCACGTCTAACATAATGTGCATGCACTAGGAAAGGAGTCATATTTAGCACAGCACAATTTACCTGCATGATTAACCACCGCTGGTGTTTTTGGATGTCTAATCAGATTATATTGGGCTTAGGTACAATTTCCTAAGCAGCCCGACTGATAGATTGATCAAGGGTAGATGGGATCTGACAGCAGAATATTATGGCAGAATTCTTCCGGTGATGGATGAGCCCACCTTGACACAAACTCCAAAGCTTCGCCTCTTAGTAATAAATCTCAGCATGAAGTCATCTGTCTCTGACCTGAAGCTCGAAATCAACGACTCAGGATACTGAAGTTTCATCGTCTTTATGAACATTTAAGTTGGCTCAATGGCATAAATACACACCTCCCGCATTCAATCTCTTTAATAGTGGCAGGCCATATAATGTTGTTTTTATTTTTTTTTTATATTTTATAAAAGGTAGCGACTCATAACTGATTTTCTCACCAGCCAAGGAAATCACTGCTAATAGATTACATTCTGCATGATGCTTAATGAGCCATGATTGGGAAAGGAGATGGGAAATGGCATTTTGGATTGATTTAGCAAAGATTCAGTGGAGGTAATGCCACAACTCCACAAATAGCAGTAGGTTTTAAGTGGTGTCATAGAATTATATAAGAGGCACCTCAGGTAAAACCTTCAAAATGCCTTGCTGGCTTGGGAGCTTAACTTGCATTTTCAAAAGCTAGTTAAAGTCAAATCCTGAAAAATACAGCTAGTTACTCAGAGGGCTTTTTCAAAGCAACACTGTGAGCAACTTTCAGTATGTGATGATCGGATAGGTGTAAAAACCAAAATGAAATTTTCCCCCAAGCCCACCTGAAAACTCCCCTGCAAACTCTGGAACTCTAAAATTTGGAATATCTCATTCCTTGCTTGTAAACTGCATTATGCACAGAATATACGATGGTGCGATGCGGCATTCACACCATCCGGAATTAATAATCTCATTTGCCTGGGACTTAATCCAAGGCCACTGATGATACTGTGGACCTATCTCTTCATGGGATTTAACTACCTAATTTTTATCAATTTTACCAGGAGGTCAAGGTTTAGTTCTTTTTGAGAGTCTGGGTGCATGAGTCCTCAGATCATGTTTACATGCACTTGTAGTGTAAAAATGCGAGGTTCTGTAACAGAAGTCCTCTAAGCTCCCTGTGCTTGGTAGACGTCCTGGGTACCCATTGCAGCTCACTGAATTAATTGAGTAAAGATTTCAGGTGACCTACTGCAGACATTTTCATCTGACAGAGCCAGGAAATGGGGTAGCTAATAGAGCATTTTTGGAGTATTGTAAGATCACAGCAATCCCATATTTAAGGAGGTTAATACAATACTAATTGGGGCTCAGGTGAAAAGTTCATAAGATAGATGAACCCCTCTGAATTTTGGGAGTTTGAGCAGCCAGATTCTTAACCCATATTCACTACTGCTTTGAGTGTTTTTGCTCTTTAACTAAGAAGGAAAAGAAATATCAAGAGATTGCTGTAATTGTCAGTTTTTTCTGACAAACCTTCTTGACTGCATCTTCTGGGTTCATGAAAGCTGATAACATACTAATGTCATGGCCAATGAGAAAAATCAACTTGTAGGACCAAATTCACCTCCTGACTGACTGGTAGACCTAACTGCACTCTGAGATTTTATTTCTGCTAATATTAAAGTCCAGAAACTGACAAAGCTGTATTATTGTCAACCTCTGTAGTGAGGCTGGGAAGTAGGAATAACAGTTAAGTTAGACCTGCGTGAATAATTCATAGGGAATAATTTATTTGATGAATTGACCTCCTCTTCCCACCTCCCCCGCCCCGTCCACGGCCCTGTCCACAAGCAGCCTCTGATTTTCTCTTCTCCATTGTTATTCAAATTGAAAATATCCACTGAATAATTTCTGAGGATAATTCTTGTTCTGCAAATTTGTCCCTGAGCAGTTTGCTGTGAACATTTGGTATCTGAAACCCCAGTGCTATCTAGACACACAGATCTCATGGTGTTATTCCTGTTCTTTTCACAAAGGGGATGTACATTCTAAACAGTGTGTTTTCCACTCTGGCTACTGGTAGTTACGAGTCCTTTAATGCAGTGTTAAGGTCTGCAAGGTGTGTATTTGATTGTAAGGTCCCAGTTGCGATTCATGTGAGATAAATAATACGTAAATAAAAGGAAACAACGCTTTTCTTCAGGGATTTTCTTATAAACATGCAGGTGCCTCCCAGTCAAATCCACTAGCTGCCCAGTGAGAGCTCAAAAAGCCACGAGTGACAGGGAACAAATCCAAGTTTTAAGAGAAAATATTTAGTTGCAGACTACATCACTATATCCCACCAGGTAAGTGGGAACCCTTCAGACCCACAGCCCACCCCTGCAAACACAGAGGGACAGCAGGCACAGGGGATGCCGGACAATCTGCAGGACATGGACAGGGCAAGGCAAGCAGCCCTGGCCAGCCTCCCCAGCTCCCGTCACCCAAGTCAGGAGGGCCACAAAAGCACCTTCACCCCACCTTTACAGCTCCCATCCTGGTTTCTGAAGGCTTTGGTGCCGAGCAGCCCCCCACTTCCCTTTGAAGCACAACTGATTGTTTCCTCACTCCACTCATTATGGTCTGCACGCACGTCAGGTGGCTACAAGACTGCACAGTGATTTTCAGAATCGGGGAGGGGGGAGGAAAGGGAGCAAGACAGAGTTAAAAGTTTCAGCCATAAAAGCTTTTGACACATCTTTCTGTCTCTTTCTGTCCATGTAATCAATCTTCTAAGTTTCCAGGAGCAGCTGAGATTTTTAAAAACAGCTGTAATCTGTGGTCATTGATGGTGGAGTAGATTGTTTGCCAAACTATTACCATAACTGTCAACCGAAATCAGAAAAATAATCTCATTGTGCTGGACAGATGCCTTTCCTGCATTATTGATATAGTCACTCCAGAGTAATAGAGAAATATAAAGCATTGTTCTATTTACAAAAGGAGATTGGCCAAGTCCTTGAGAGTGAGCAGGAGGGACAGGCACTTAAAGGAAGTGAGATATAGTCAACTCAGTAAAAGTTATGTGTCAGGGTCATGTGGCCTCCATAGTCAGCAGCAGAATCTCAGCTTTCAATAGCTTTTCCTCTCCTTTCTCACTTTCAGATTTAGCTCCAGAGCTTAATCTCTGACTAAATGAGCTTTCCAGGGTTTCAGTGCAGCACTGCGGAATTTACCCAGCTTTTTCCCCTTTGCATCTCCCCTCTGGCTGCCAGCACAACCCCAAACGCCTCTCCGGGACCACCGCTTTTCCAGAACATGTGAAAACACTAAAACATTGCACCTTCACAATGCTGCTCTTCACAGGGAGGATAAATCAGGTCAGCACCACCCATTATAACACAATAGAAGGGAATTTTGTTTGCTCACCGTCAAGATCCCAGAAAGCACTTTGCAAAGCAACGTACTAAATCTGAGCATTGCAGCAAATCTTTAGGCAGATGGAGCAGCCAGCCTGCATTTAGCCGTAGCGCCCACAGAGTCTTTTGCTGTTACAAATGTTTGTATATTGAGAGGGGCCCAATTTTGCCTTGGAATCTGCTACAGTGAACCAATAACCTCAAGTTCCCCATTTATAGCACAAATGAATAAATATCTATATAGTCAGAGGACTGGAGGTGGGACTGGAGATTCTATTTTCATTTGAATGCCATGCAGGGGTCAGGCACGTGAAAGTCCCGTGATCAGCTGAGGACAGCCTCTGGGAGATACATAGTCTCCTGTTCTTTTTTTTAAAGGTTTTTTTTTTTTTTAATTTTAAAATTGCCTTACATTTCATTGTACAGAAAAGTTTCTTTTCTCATCAGCGTTTTGAAAACACAAAATTGGAAATTTTTTTTGGAGCAAGAATTATCTATAGAAGTAGCCCTTCATTTAACTTGAAAAGAGAAATTAGCTTTTAGAAAATTACAGCAGTTTTCAGCTTATTCTTGTTCAAAAGCAGCTATACGAGATGCTAGCCTCATTTTGGTAGCAACAAAAGTACTTTTCGGCAGCTTAATGTTTTAAGGCAACACATGGCTTCTTTCTTTCTTGCAACAAAAACATACAGATGCAATCTTTGTCTCGGGAGAAAAAAAGCTGGAAATAAAATCAGTTCATCAAATCAGATCTAATTAGAATTATTGTCATACTATAAAAATAATTTAAATAACAACAACAAAAATGCTTTTACCCCAGTTTTAGTAAAGCGTCTGTGAAAGAGCCACTCTAGGGAAGCAAATGGATCCTCTGGTCTGAAGTGTGAAATTCAGCAGTACATGAAGAAAAGCAGGGCTAACTGAAGGACACATTCTTCCTGGGCGACCACCAGTCAATCAATAGCTTGGACCCATCACGCTGACTGTAAAACATTTGTAGCTTTCAAATGAGAACAAATTATTGTGAGAAAAATGCCTGACTGCCTTCATGCAGAAGGACAAACGGTCTGCGGCCAGGAAACAAATGCATAAAGTGTCCTTGACACTGCATTTGTCTGGATACACGGTCTTCTGCTCTGAAGTTATTATATTCTGGTTACCAAGATGTTCTGAATCCATTAACGCATGTTGTGGACAAGAGGTTTGACCCAAACCCTTGCCGCATTACGCCACTAACTCACACCTACCTCCAGCACGTACCAGAGCACACGCACACCTACATGCACACAAGCAGATACTAAGCCCAATAGCATTCTTAATTGAAAAGCATAAATTTGGCCTGCTAAATCTATTAACAATTTGTTTTAATTAGGAACCCAGCTGCTTCCTGAGATTTTGCAGTCTGGGTTTCAGAACTTTAGCCGTACTGAAAATGAGTCTCAAGTGGGTTGCTTCGCGTCTTTCGGCTCAGCATTTTTACAGACTTGTTGGAAGGGAGATGTTTTGAAAAGTTTCCACAGCATGCCCCTCACCACTCCTCCCTGTCCTTGGATGACGCTGACTTAGAGAGGGTAAACCTAGACCCCCTTATCTTCAAGTGCTTCTTAAATCCAGATGAAGTTTGCCTCTCCTTATAGTTGAAGTCCACTACCTATCTCAAATGTAGTTTCCAGAAAGGCTCAGATGGGACTGAATTAAAAATCTGGGGTTTCTGCTGCCCCGAACCATCCCTTCCCTGGTGCAAAAAGTGCAGTTAATTAATCAGACTTCCCATTAAGTAATGTCACCTCTACTTTCTTTTATCAAGTACCTGCGAGTTAAACTCAGGGTGAAACCTGTAAAATTTAAGGACCCTATATTGGGGCTTGGAGAAGCCAGGCAAGAAATGTTCCCTTTTCTTGGAACATTTATTTCATCAAATCACACACTAATGAACTTCTGGGCACTCACTCCTTCTGGGTTTGCATTGCCACCACTAACCAGAGGAGAAGCACAGGCTTTTGACTGACCTTTTTGTGGACCTATGACAATTTCAAAGCCTTTTCAAGCCAGTGGTCAACGTACATTACCAGCTTTTCCTTTTTGTTTTCCTGGAGGTGGGAGCCTGTGGGAAGCAGGGAGTAATTTTTTCACTTGTAGATGAAGGTCAGTGGGAAAATGGAGAGGAGTTGTCACTTGTGCATTTACAACTCCAGAAGGTATCAGCCTTTCCCTAAAATTAACTTAACTAACAAAAACACAAGCTACATTGGTGACAGTGCATCGTCACTAAGAGCAAGGCGTCCTCCCAAGAAGCCAGGCAGAATCGACATACCTAAAGCTTCTTCAAATACTATTTGATTTTTCACTGATACTTCACTGATCTACTTCCTCCATGATCCAGCTAATATCTTAACAGCCATTGTCCATATGGAAATGGCAGTCATGATGTTAAATGAGCTATGTATGTCTTCTTCCACCTTTATTGTGTTCTCTTGGCTTTTCTGCCTTACAGCTGTCTGATGGCCTTTTCCCATCCAGCCAAGAGGTGAAAGCTGGCATAGGTTATCTTTCTTTTCAGCTTTGCTTTAGCTACTCAGAAAAACTTCTCAAATAGCTCAACTCTTGACCACGTTAGTTTATTTTATCAATCAAGCTTTGATGCACTGATAATAAACACATCAGCAAAACTCTTGGACATGTTCACTAATAATAAACAGAAAACTAAGCTCTCACTGGAGTCAGTCAGAAAATGGAATTGTTTTCTAGCAAAAAAATTGTTGTTAATAAAGTAGAAAAAACAGACTTGAAATATTTTCATATATATTCTCTAAATTTAATCAAGCAATGAAGAATTCCAGCCCTGTCCAACAGAGAGGAGACATCTCAAAGTAAGAAGTTATCCCATACAACAAGAAAATAGCAAGTAATCCTCCTCTGCTAACCACTTTTTTATTGTACAACCTCATTATATTCAAACCAATCTTATGCTTTTGGGTAGAAGGGCACGCTTTGAGTTTTATGGACTTCAATATATACTTTCACATAAATATGAATTTTGTATTTCTCTTTCAGGTACGACTTCATTTTCCCAAGTCTAGCATAAAGTTTTCCAAATGGAGATTTTTAAATTTTTTTATTTCACATTTCAAATTCTTAATCAAGTAACAGGGAAAAAAAAAAAAAAAAGCAAGGATGCTGTTATCTCCTCTCATTATTTTTAACTATTTTATCTTTAAACCATAGTGTATTTTGAAGATGGTAAGAAAGCAAAACAAGGAATGACTTGACCAGCTCTAACTGTAACATGGAGCAACCCCAGTGAAGCTCCGAGTGCCACGCTGTGTCTTTATACTCTAACTTCTAGGCTTGCTTCCCAGGCCAATCTTAATTAGCCAGGCAGCGCAAGCTCTCCCTCATTAGGGCACTGCGCTGTTTTCCTGCCTCTGCCATGCACGCGTGTCCTAGTTGCTCAGTTCTGCAGCTCGCTAGTGCCGTGGCTGGGGAAACTTTGTACCCCCATGAACCCTGCAGCAATTCTGAAATAAGACTGGGGAAAACTAGAGGTTGGAAGGGGCTTTGAGTTAGGTCTTGGGTTCCAACAGCCATTTCCAAACTTCAGAAACAAAGCCCTGAGTTACAGCACTGAGAATAAAATTTAAAGCCCCTCCTGCTAATGCTCCCCTTTGCCTCCTTCTCCAGAAGGGCTGCTCAGCCACCTCATCCTCAGTCTTTTTTACATTTGTTTACTGAATCTCCAGTCTTCTCGCTCAGGTTAAGGACTCTCAGCTTCAGTATGATCCTCCACCACGTGCTTTGGCTCCAGGGTTGGCTCGTAAGTAGAAGAGTCTTTAAGCCTCAACAAGCAAATTGAAAACTCAGTAAACAAGCTGAAGAGAAACTCAAGATAAGAAGTCCAAGTCTCCAGCTACGCAGGCATGAAAAGCACTTTTTATAATATATATTTACAAAGAGGTTTTTGGTGACTTTGTGATGATTTATAGGATGTGTGTTTTCTACTTTTTGTTCTCTTACCCCTCCACAACCCTCACCAGTCAAAGCTGGGTTTGTTCTGTGCCCATTTGCCCACAATTACCTCAATAATTTTATTAGTTAAATGCTGAGAAGCAGCACGCAGAATTTCTTATTTTTCTCAAAAAGAAAAAATGCCAAAGAAATTTAAGTAAATTCTTTTAAAAAATGTGTTTCTGCAACCTATCAATACGAATGTTCTGGACGTATATTTGATATAAACTTACATAATCTTGGGTATATTTAAAAGTCTCCATGGAAACCGTTTCTTTGTCAAAAGAACAACATTACTTTGGGCTATTTGTAACCCACGCCTAGCAATGTCCAGCACACGTCTAGGGACCAGGAGGTGACTCTGGTGCCAGCAAAGGAATGGCCTTGGTTGGTTTCAGTTTTCCAGCCAGAGCAGAAGGTGCAAAGTGACATTATCCATAGATGGAGGCAATAACAGTGAAACAGTTTAGGTAATTTGACCCCTGGAAACATTCAAACACCAACCCACCTTCCTTCCCTTGCAGAGACCCTTCTGGTTACGTTAAAGCATTTCTGTAAGAGGGAACGAGCATGCAAGGTCTCAGTTCTCCTTAAGCAAGGATATTCGATCTGCAGGTTTTCCCTCCAGAATAAGCTGCTTTTCTAGTAAATACTGTTTTGACAGCAGCGTTGCAGCTTACTAGGAGCTGCTCCCATTGCAGCCTGCCTGAGCATCTGCAAAGGCGTCTGCAAAGTTGCAGCCCTAATTCTCTTACCATTCCTCATCCCCTCTTTTACCCAATTTTTCAAGACAAAACAGTAGGGGGAAAGGAGAGGAAAAAAGTCCAGTCTGACCTTCCTCCCGCCTCCGGAAATACTAGTGTTTACAGGAGCTGTAAGCTGTAGCTGGGTTTCTAGCTGTCAGCAGCTGGGAGTCAACAGCAGCCCATCTTACCCACTTCAGAAATGAGCCCTGGCTGATCGGACAAATATTTCCTATTTACCAGCTTCTCCCCCCTCCTGGATAATTCTAGGGTTAATCCATCGCACCACCTCCTCAGCCCAGCCCCGTGATATTGACACTTAAGAAACACAGAGCTGTTTATATTTCATTGGAGAGCTCATACTATCAATTTTCACATTAGTGAGTCCAGCTATTGCTCTCTTCTATCGGGATCTATTGAGTGGTGGCAGTAGAGATATCCGCTGTAGTGAAGGAAAAAAAATACTTAGCTGTCTGATGAAATGTTTTAAATGCATAGGGTTCACCTTGGGGTTGGCTGCTGCTCAGATTTTATCCATTAATAACACACAGGGCTGCCACACTGCTCTCCAGGGCTGATAGGAAAAATAGTACCACTTACAGATCCCCTGGTTTGCCTCAGGGAGAGTGCACCAAATGCAGCATGTATCATACATTTCGGGGCTGGAATTTACTCCACAAGAAGAAGAAAAAAAAAAAAAACCCAAACATTCTTTATATTAAAAAACAAAACCCAACCCTACTCCTGAAGCATAGACAAAGGGAAGTTGCCATGTAGGCCAGTAGTTGTGGACCTCAAGTGCTTTGCTTATGCTATGAAATGCCTCTGGGCAAAACAGGGGTGAGATTTCAGTGTAAAAGGCCTTTTTTAGCTTACTGCCCTGCAGGTTGACATTTCACCCAGCAGAGAGAAGAATCTGAATTGTTACAAGGAGCCAAGAGCGAAAGAGTAGACTCTTGGTCAGCCGTCATCTTTCCAGCAAAAGAGTCTCATTTATTTATATTTTCTTTTTTTTTCCCTACCCTTGAAACAATTCACAGGAAAATGATCATCAGCATGAGAATTGTTAACTGATTAGATTATTGTCGGCATTCCGTACAAGAACACAGCCAAGTGCTCAAGGGTAAGTATTATTTTCATCTAGTGATGAGGCTAAGAAAGGATTCTGCACCCAATTCCCTGTACATTAATGATCTGAAGATATTTGGGTTGGGTTGCATTGTTTTCCTCTCTCTTTCAAAATGAGCCACAGAGCTCTTTGCTGCCAGGAAGTGTTATTTAAGAATATGAGTTTCTTTTGTAAAGGGAAGGGCATAATTAGATGTTAAGAACTGATTATTGTATTGTTCTCCACAGAGATTTGCAAAAGGAACTACATTTGAAGAAAGAAGGGAAAGTATGTATTGTGCTTGGAAAGTGAGAGGTATCTGGCTGAAATATTCTTTGTCTCCGTATCTGAAAACTTTTTACATGAGATGAGAAGTAACCCAACTTTCCAGTGCACATTTGCTACAAGCGGCCCATTGACCTACAATATCTGCGGGGGGAAGATGGCACTGGAGTTCCCACCACCCCAAAGAGCAGTAAAGTCTTCCATCTCCTCAAGTAGGGATCACTTGAAACAGAAAACCACGATTTATTTATTTTTTTTTTTAAAAAAAGAAGTTTTTGAAACAAGCTGAACTTGTGCCTGCACACTGCTGTGTTGTCCTGCTCCAGCCCCAGTGAACTGCCATGCCTCATGCTTCCTCCCTTGGGCACTCAGAGAAGCAAGATGTTTCTGTTAGGCAGCTCTCAGAGAAACCCTTGTAAACAACAAACCCTTCCAAAGGGACAAGGACCCATCTAGCTCATCCAAACTCTGTAAGGCACTTAATGTAGGACTTACTGTCAGCATTTGTCCATGTTGCACCCAGAGCAGACCTAGACTGTAGGTAAATATCCACAAAGAACCTCTCAACTCCATGCCATACTGCAGAGGACATATGCTACCTAGTTGCCATACGCCCAAAAACGTTAAAAACGAAGCTGACAAACCTCATGCTTTTCTCTGGAGGCTCCAGGCAGTCTGTGGCAGATTGGTCAGGAGGATGGCAAACACAGGCCTTCAGCTGCTGCTGACCTCCGTTTGATTTCCAACAGCAGCAGCTGTGAGGCAATGCTCAGCTGATTTGAGCACTCACTTCTTTATTACTCTTGCAACAAAGTGAGAAGAGCTTCAGTCTTTTTAATGCCTCTGAAGTCACAGAGATATCACCTCCTCAGAGTTGTCTCTTTCTGTTGCCACTTCTTTCTCCTCAGACTCCACTATACATCATGTAGGAGACAGAGTTCATCTAAAATATACCTTACAGCTCAAGTTCCTACCAGAAGAAAAAAAAACAAAACAAAACAACAAACCACTGGGGCTACCTATGCTTTAAATGCTTCCACGATGACCTGGCCATCCAGCAGAACCTCAGCCCTGTGCTGTTTCACCTCTACTTACAGAGTCTTCATTATTGGTGATGAGCTGGGAAAGGCTGCAGGTTTAAACAACTGGACTTCTTTTTAGAGGTTGCCAAGGAATTTGTCCTCTCTTTCTAGGAAAGAAAATAAAGAAGCTAGGATGAGGTGTTACAGCCTACTCACTGTATCCTCTCCATTTTCCAAGGCTCCTCAAGGTATTTCATTATTTATGTCTTTAAGTTCCATTTTAAAGCTCATTAGGTAATTTTTTCCTACTACTCCTGCCAGAAGTTTGCTCCAAAACCTCACAGATGCCATGTTAAGAAAGTTCTAACCCTCAAAATACAGGATTGTATAAAAGAGAAACAATGCCCCAATCTTTCAGTCTATTTTCTATTGCTACATATAAACTGTACTTGATAGCACCTAAATATCTGCATCTAAGCAAGAGGTTTAAGAGCACCTCAGTCTCCCTGACCTGAAGAAAAATGATTCTTATAGCCC
>JAAGAY010003862.1:0-12571 GCA_011801015.1 Ardeotis arabs
AGTTTTTTTTTTTGTGCATTGTAACTGTGAGCTAAATATGAGTATGAGCTAAAGTCTACTACCTACAGAAAACAAGGTAATTTTTTTTTTTTTTTTGTAGTTCACTAGAGTGTCCCAAAGGACCTGGAACTTTTCCAGGTCTTTGTTTTGCCTCTACATTTTTGACAAAAGAAATAAAATGGGAAAATTTTTGCTGGAACAATACTGAGAGTAGCCCATTCAATCAAATGCAGAGACTATTAGTGAGTCATATCCACATTCTATCTCAATAATTAACTTGTAACACAGAAATTCTAAATTATTCCAGTGTCCTTGAATTGTTCATGGAGTTTGCTGCTCACACTGACTGAAAAAATAGCAAATCTATTTTTAAAAATTATAATGATACTGCATCAAAATCTAAAATATCTTACACAGTGTATTATCTGGAGATTAAAAAAAATAATTGAATTGCACTAATTTTACTTTCAAGTACCACTCTGAATAATCCTGTATGCAATGCAGTCATGAAAACTGATGTGAACTTCCCCTTTCCTATACACAAATTGCAAAGACCATAGGCTCAATCAATAGAAAATATTCAGCAAACAAGAAATTGAAATTTAAAAAATTATCTGTCACAGTAAATGCTTTGATGTCTTAAAATCTTCTGAAATTGTGCCCCCAAAATGGAGGAAAAAATAGCAATATTGTAGTTAACATGTCTTTTCCGACATTAACTGCATCAGTAAGAAAAGCAGATAAAACTCTTGAGCAATCTGAGAGCAAGCTATTGCAAAGTCCTGCAGCTGGGGAGAAATAAACCCGTGCACCAGTACAGTCTGCAGGATGGCTGCCTGGAAAGCAGATCTGCAGAAAAAGACCTGGGGGTAGACATGCTGAACATGTTGATGTGAGGGTGACTAAGCACAAGTCCAGGTTGCTCAGAGAAGTTGTGGAGTCTCCATCCTTGGAGAGAGTCAAAACCCAACTGGCCATGGTCCTGTACAGCCTGCTCTAGCTGGTCCTGTGTGAGCAGAGAATTGGACTAGAGGATCTCCATAGGTCTCTTCCAACATCAACTATTCTGAGCTACTTTTCAGGGAGGTAATAAAAGTCTTCAGAGTGACTTTCAGTTCTTTTGTCTCAGACTGTATGAGGGTAAAAGATTTCATGTTTTAAAATACCTGTCTGATAGGGGAACATAATGTTTCCCCATCACAAAACAGCATGAGCTATTCTTGAGGACGTGGTGCAAACCTTCATCATGGAACAGCAAAAATATTGTGTATCAAACCAAAATGCTTATATTACATGCTAAAGTGCTGTACAGATCAATCTGGGAGAATTACAGCGACTGTGCGCTTTGACTGTGCTTGCAACGGTCTCATTTTTGCTGTATTTGAACCTCTGGAAGACTAACTGCTAACAGACATATTCAGAAAAGGAAACTAACTTGAAAAGCTTCAGTGATTTGTGAGAGCAAGTTTTGAACTGTGCATTGTACTTCAAGCCCTGTGTTTTTTATATAGTTTTCCTTAAGTAGCAATTGAATCAATTATTTTCACTGGCCAGATACTGTATTGTTTTTTTTTTAAACCTGTGCCCTTCTAAGAGCAGAAAAAAAAAGTTTCTAGTCATGCATTAGCATGAATGGCTAAATTGCTGTTTCTAGGTTATAGCATCTTCTGTGCCCTTGGTTTTATTAATTATAAAAGCAGCTAAACAACATTAACTTGCACAAATGCACTGCATGGAGAATTATCTCAGCCATTTAAAAAAAAAAATAAAGTTAATCAGAATTAGTCTTTCTAACATTTGCCCTTCAAACACCTATAGAGGAGTCTGCGTGACCTTCTCTTGGTGCTATGACCTTGCAAGAGACAAATATGTATACAGTAATTTTTACAGCTGTAGTCCTTACGGCTGTAAGGAAAGATAACCAAAGGATATTGGTGGAAGGAAGTATATAGTGTTTTGCTTGGAGATTAGTGATGCAAAACCTGCATGAAAAGTAAACAACTGAGTGTGGATTAACAACCTAACTAATTTTAGGAAATAAGTAGCAACAGTAAATAAGAAGGATAGCAGTTGAATGAAACCATCAAAGGTAATATTTGACTACATGATCCACGTAACAGGCAGACCAGGAGACTGATGATGTAAACCCAGTATGGTGAAACAGATTTGGGAAAGACCTGAAAACTCCACCAAAACAGCCACCCATATACCTAGCTGCTACATCAATGCTTCAGAGCCTTGTTTCCGCCGGACATAGCATGGAATAAGCTAAGTGTTCGCCTGAATTTGGACAATAGTCAGTACAAACCTGCTGATCAGTGATTTGCATCAAAACAGGTGTCAGCTGGGTTGCATGAGTGGGAGCGTGTCTTCCCTGGCATGGATTCCGTGATGTGGGCTGTAAATAGTACATAACAGTAACAAGTCAGGTGTGAGCTAGGTGAGTTTGTCCTGTGGTAGTATTTGTCATGGCTGAGTATTTAGTACTGCTTAATATTATTGTTTTACTAATTTTAGCTATTGTGTCCTTCAATTTAGTCAATAAAATAAGTATTTAAATTAAGTATAAACTCACTACTTACCTGGCATAACTGTATCCACACTGATCAGTCAGATGTCACGCACACTGTGATGAAGTCTGGTGTGAAGTGTGTGGGCAGAAGGTGTTAAAGTATTGCATGGCTTCATCCTTGTATCCTGGATTCATGGCTACAACTGTGACAAACTGGCAGAACGCAAAAGTAGCTGAGGCTGTCCCTGTGAAAACACCAAACTACCTTTAGGAAAATAGTGGAAAAGCTAACGAATCACTTGATACAAGCAACCTGGTTTGCAGGAGTTCTGGAGTGCATGGTCAAAAGAGATCTGAAAAGGAAGGGCCTTTTCTTTCACCCTTTTCTTTTCATTTTGTTTAAAAACACGGGAAAGCAAAGAGACAAAGTTAAAGATTTGAAGACTTGAAGCAAAGATAATCTCCACTGACATCCATGAATTAAGGGAAAACTGGAAAGTAACAAGGGTCCAGTTGTGCTCCGAATATTTGGGATTTTTGGTTTGCTTTACCTTTACTTAACATTAAAACCATTAATAAGGTTGATGACTACTTGGGTGGACCAAGCTCTACAATTATCAAGGAATTCTAGAGTCATCTAATATATCTAGAAAATTTAGAAACGGAAACAGATTCATTGTGTTTCTTAGCTGTTCACAGTCTCATGTAAAGCAGTGCTTTAGACATAAACTATCATTGATTCTGTGAAAAAAAAAAAGTAAATATAAGCACCTCTTGTTGGGATACAATCCCATAATTAGAGCTAAAGTTCATACACAATCTGATGTGTTCCTGGCATTGGACATCAAATTTCCCTGAAAGCTAACTCAAGGATTACCAACCTTCCCAGACCATACAAAAAGCTAATTATTCACACGAGGTCTCCTTGCCCCGTCTATAGTCACATTAATCAGCAGCACGGCTGTTGGATGCAGGAGCCATTGGATAATTTGAAACACACGTCTGGGAAGAAGTCAGTGAGCAGGGAATGTCCCAGATATCAACCGGTAATATAAGTAGAGAGGAAATGTACAAACAATTAATTATTTTTGTCCTTCACCCATTCTCAAAGATCCTTTTCTTCTCTTTATTACAAGACATGATTTACTTTGTCAACAATATGAATGTTTATAAAACACACCTCATTGGGTAGGAAGACTAGACATTCACAATTGTTGAGAGGCACAAGTTAGTAATGAAATACGAATTTCTGATCCACAAGTGTTTTCTTCCAAGCCACTTTCATACGTTCATTGCATGCAGGATCTTGCAAATATCCCACATTTTCAAATCTCAGAAACACTATTAAATCACTATTCATCTTCAACATCAAGAACTGATTTTATTCTGAATCTTGTTTGAATTATAATAGTAACTTGTTTGAGTCCTGAAAATCTACTTGCATAAATATTCAAAACACTGAGATGCAGCCATGGCCTATATAGTTTTCAGGAAACATATGTACATAAAAGAGCTTCTTGGACCAACAAAGTGGAAGCACAACAAGCAAGTTAAATTAATATTTGGTTGCATTGAAACAAATAAAACCGCACCAAAAAAAGCATAAATAGTGACAGCATATAAATATTGTCACCTTCTAACTGCTAGTTGAATATTCCTCTACAAATATTTGTAACACGGAAAAGTACAAATACAGAAAGAATATATAATCTCTAAATGGCAAACAAAGGCTAATGTCATAGTTACCTAAGTGAGGTGTGGAAAAACATGTGCAAGTGGTAAAATCTGCAAGATAAGAACAAGGGATGGCATATAAGCATGTAAGATATCTAATGGAACCAGAATGGATGCTGCAGAACGAGCAAAGATGCCCAGCAAAACCAGAACAATTTCTGATCCTCAAAAAAGGATAAACAATGTTGGGACCAGACAAGATCATCTCTTCTCTTTTTATAAGCTGGCTAAGCGGTATAAAATATCAATGATGAGGAGGAAAGGAAATGTGCTTAGATTGAACCTGTTTTGGATGAGCTTGATAATTGCTTGATGTGTTGATAATGATTAATAATGGGTAAGAACTACATTTATGATGTGTTTACTTAGTTAACATGGATTTAGGAAAGCATTGTGTTGGAGTTTGAAACTGACCTGGATTTTTAATCTTTTCAACACTCCATCGCTGCAGTCTCTAATTCTCTGATACAAAATCCCAAAACCAAAACAAAACCAAAAAACGCCCCCCCCATCTTACATACGTATTTATGTATGTATATTCAGTTGGAACACAATACTGTGCAGAATATAGCACATTTCCTGAAAATAAATAACATTCAGATAGAAGTGCATTTCCTCATTTCCATTTTCATTGCAGCAGAATAAGAGGAGAAAATGGAAAACACATTAAAGGTAACTGTGAGGTCTTTTAAATATAATAATGTCATAAAATCATTAAGCATCAGAGATTTTCAACACACTATTAGTGACAAAGAAAGGGAAATCACAAAAATTAAGATTACCGTGCCATTCTATACTTGGTATTACTTTCTTTGCAGCAAGTAAATTCTTCTCTCTTATCCTTAAGACATTCACCATATATTAATTACATCAGTGTTTACAGAGCTTAACATGGGTTCCTTGACCTGTTCCTAGTATAATTTTGGTAACTACATCAATGAAAGTCATTTGGAATAAGTGCATAATTAAGTGTTGCTCAGCATATAAATTGTGAAATTGCACCTTATTACCTAAGTAATCTTTGTGACACTAGTTTGTGTCATTAATCATATTTTGATATGCACTTAAACTGTACTTCAGTTCTTAAGTGTTACAAGCAGAACAATTGAGTTGAAGAGGGCATATGACCATATGCTGTCACCAGTCTGGTAAATGCTTAGTACAAATTCTCTAATAATGCCTGATAAGAGACTCCAAAGCAATTTTTAAATAGTGTTTGCAAATGCCTTGTTTAATTATAACAATTTCTCATTTGTTTTCGAGAACAAACTCTAATTTAACAGGATTAAACATTTGTTAATATTGCAAAAGAATCTCCCAAACTGTGAAAACAGACATCACGGTTGAAACAGCTCTGTAAATTAGAAAGGGAAACAGAATTACTTTCATATAAAAAGAGAGTTTAATTTGTTTTGTTTCTTAAAACAACGTCATTTTAAAACATCCAAAGAGCAAGTTGGTCAGATCCCTAACTTATTCAGATATATATCTAGTAGAATTTTCTAAGTTATCTTTGCATTTTGGGTACTTACATATGACAATTTCAATGGGGATTTCACAGATGTTTTTAAGAGTAACAAGTCGTATAAAACTTTTTGTCTTTCAAATATCCAAAGGTTTTTGAAAACCTTACCTATAAATAGCATAGCTTTCATAATTTTAAAAGGAAAATTGTCTGTCATAATTTTAAATCAAGCAGATGATTACTAGATAATTATATATAGCTACAACAGAACTCAGAATTAGCTGTTCTGAGCTGTTTTGTAGGAAGACATCAATATTCCTTTCTTCTTGCCACAGCCCTTAGGTGTCGCTCTCTTTCCTCTTCCATGGCTGCCTCCTGCCTCTCCCCCAGGCATAGATTCTATTATAAGCATGAGCACGATCTTTAGAACTATAGTGCTGATTAGAAATATATAAATATTTTAAATTTTCTATATGAGTTTTAATGTTTAACTTTATCATTGTTTAATTTCTAAGGACCAAATTATGTCTGGGTAACTGATGGGCACCCTCACCCTCAACCTTGTGTTGAGAATGAATCAACAAATTTTTTCAACTCAGCTTTTTTCAGACGCAGCTTTCTTGTTGTCTTCCTGTAATACAGGTCACACAGCAAGGCAAGTATCTTCTCCTGGTTTCTCAGCACACAGTTGCTGCTCACTAGCTTTTTCATTTTAACACATGGTGTTTGTTGCAACATAAAACAGCAGCTAAATCTCACTCAGTCCTCTAACGCATTTTCACTGGGACCTATTTCTTTACAACCAAACTTCATACCAGAGCTTCATAATGTTAGCACTCTGGTCTTTCCCTTCTCATATCCGAGCACAAGATTTTGAACTTCTTACTGTTGCAGAAGCTCCCAGCATGATCAAGCATCCAGTAACCGTTTCTTGTGCCACAGTGATGAGATTATTTCAGTACAGGAAGAGATATAAATCATGTAGTCACTATAATCCCAGATAATACCCAAGGAATTATATAATTCCACCATTCAAAAAATTTTAGAGCAGCAAAATTATTTTTTACAGAAGGTTTCAGGAGAGGAAGAGGGGGGCAAGAAAGGCTAAGGAAACTCAATAATGAGACTGTGGCACAATGATGACATAAGGAGAGGCTTGAGGATGAAGCAGAAGTGGTCTCCCCACCCTACCCTGCCTTCTCTGAGGGCCTGTTGTTCTCTTTAGCTGCTAGTGCATAAGATATCCTACCTCTTGTCTTCCATTTCCACAAGCTTGATATGATCTCAGAGCCACCACAGCAATTTCTACCACAAGTCCACATTACTGAGCTGCTAAAGGGAAAAAGAAGCAGATGCAGCTGGAGAGGGCAGGAGGGTACTCTCCAAAGCTGCTGCTTAAATGGCTAATCTCTGAAATAAGAGCTGTCTCCTGGACCCAGCAACAGCAGGACCAGCCATGTCAGGCTGGAACTTCTCCACCATCTCCTCAGCTGCAGAGTATGGCTCCATGCTATGCTCCAGGTAGCTGTCTTGATAAATGTCTATCCATGGGACCAATGCACACAAACAAATGTACAGCAAAAACTCAGTTTTGCTTTTCACTATGGAGTAATGCTCCCTCTGTATTTTTCACAGGGATTGTTGTACCACAAGGCACAAAACCCTAAGAAGTTTTGAGGAAAATCCAACCCCTATACCTGCCACACATGTCAGCACATTTGGCTGGTTTTGCTTTGGGGAACGAAGGAGGCAGTGAGGCAGAGCCCTGAAAACTCAAATTATGCTCTCAGCTTCTGCAAACTACTAATAGAGGTCAAGGTAAAAATGACAAGAACACAGCTAAAACAATGTTTCAGCTTTTTTCCTCCTCCTTTGCACACTGAGAAGAAAAGAGATCTCTATCAATCTACCAGTTACTGGAAATCAGGACGAAGATTCCCCAAAACTGTGACATTGTCTTTAAATTAATACAATTTCTCGTCAAGTTTCCAAGTCTTTTAAAATCATAGCAGTATTTCTTTTCAATTAGAGGAGTGAGAAGTGTACTTTTTAAGGAAAAGTCAAGATTATCAGTTGTCACAGACTCTAGAATTCGCAGGTTTAAAATGTGTGCTAACCTGTCACATTCGAGAGTTTGTAGTCATTCCTGTAGACATGACATTAGCTGTGACACTCTCAATAGATTAGAGAATCATAGATTTCAGTTACATTTATTTTTAGAGTTCTGCACCAATAACATAGTGCAGTAAAATCTTTGATTCTCTTTCAGAGCCTGTTTTTGGCTTGTGTCCTTACAGATGCTCGCAGCATCCCCAAGATGGCACTATGCCATAGAAATATTAGAAGAGAGGACACTGAAGTTAAAACTAAATTATAGAAAATAAAAGCAACTACAACATTTCATAGCGTTGATAAAAATAGAATCACATGTGCATATTTAAACCAGGGCATACAATGCTTAAGCATTACTGATGAAATTTAATTAACATAAATCATTAAAAGGTATCTTTACCTAGAATTTTTTTTCTGAGCATACTGTAGGAAGACTATTTTATTATCATGAATATTGAAACTATGGATCAGTCTAACGAAGGCCCCTGGCAGTACCACTCACCTTTCTTTGGGTCATCCTTGTAACAGATTAATAAATATTAACTACTAATTTGATCGAAAATATATCTTTCTGGACAATTTTCTCCATATCGCATCATATATGTGCCTAGCTGGCCAACGTATTTAAAATGGTTAAATGATCTCCTGAAGTTAGTTATGGATCATTTAAAATCTAATTGTGGTCTGTATGAAGGCATTCTTTATGTTAAAATTGTTGCCACATGAACTACGTCACCAAAAATGTGTTTATATGTTCCTGTGGTCTAGCTTTAGTTTTTGACTGGTCACAAAATGACACATACATGGATCAAAAGGTGTCTATCAAAATGGAAAAGTGATACATAACGACTTTAACAAGTGTAACAAAATGATTGCTGTCTGCTCAGAGTTGTTTATTACAAGAATTACTGATGAAGCTTTAAGAACAGGAGAAGCGTTTGCAAATGCAGATCATAAAAATGGGTATAAAAATGCAGATGAGCAGAGTAACGACAGCCGCCTTCTCCACAAAACGAAAGCAGAACAACATCGCTCTGCTTATTCATTACAACCTGGTTCAATGAGCTACTTAAGCAAGCATGTAATTTCATTGCTTTCATTCACAGAAATAACTACCCGTTTCAAATAAGATACTGGCAGGAAAAGAAAATGGTTGGGTATTTCATTAAACTATGTTTCTTAAACTTCAGGTGCTCCCCTTGGAATAGAAACATCTAGAAGTCCCATAGAAAACCATACGTAATCAACATTCTTAGAACAAAATATTTTAATATTGAGCAGTTATCTGTAAAAACAGGAGACCAGATAAGATGCTGTTTATACAAGAGTGAGAACTTCAGTCAAGTAGATGTGGTTCTCAAGCTTTTTAGCTGGTGGGATCACAGCAGAAAGACACAGCACGCTGTGTTTTGTTGTGTCCGTCTCTTCCTGGCAGGTCATGATGCCAAGCTTAGTCATAGTATTGTGTGCTACCAGTGCTCAGCGCAAGAGGGAAACAAAATCTTCCCAAGTCTTAACAAGAGTTATGAAGGTGCTGTCCTCAATGCAAGAGCTACTCCTGCAATGAGATCAAACACATCACCTTACAGAAGTTCAAGATATTCTTTATGTAGCTACCCTACAAGTGAAGGAACAGCAAGTTGAGTACTGAGATAGCTTCTCCTTTCTGGATTTTACTGCAGGAGGACCTAATAAAAATTAGACAATTGTTCACTACAGCCAATGACAAGACATTACATGGAATTTGAATTATTCACTCAGTGAAAAGCTTTATGATTAAAACAGACAAGCAGAAAAAAAAAGATCAGCACGTCACAGCAGACGGCTCAATGATGACCTATGCTCAGTGATAGCCAGTGATCTTTCCCAAACGCATTTTATCTGCTTATTTGGAGGATGAAGGAAATAAAATTCTAAAATACTCAAGCAGAGCAACATAGTGCCTCACTTTGAATATTGGTATTTTTCTAGGTAAAACCAAAAGATGATGAAAGGGTGTATGTTAGTGTTTTTACTTCATAAGATTAGCTAAATTTCAGTTTGGTACTGAAATATATACAATGGAGGAAAGGTAAAAGAGTCTATAAACTAGTCTGGATCAAAACAAATATATATCTAGCCCAGAATCAAGTAGGAAACCACAGTCTCTGCACCATAAAAAGCACAAGAGTGGGTTTTAAGTATATCATTTTTCTTACAAATACTTATGAATCTGAATTTCATCTTAAAGTTGAATCCTCACATGATCCACTTCTCAAATTTCCAGTGATTATGGCTTCAGCAAGACTTTATAGCAGCCTTCCAGTCCCTAAAGGGGGCCTACAAGAAAAACAGAGAGGGACTTTTGACAAAGGCATGTAGTGGTAGGGGTAATTACTTTAAAATGGAAGAGAGCAGGTTTAGATTAGACATAAGGAAGAAATTCTGTACTGTGAGGGTGGTGAGGCACTGGAACAGGTTGCCCAGAGAAGCTGTGGATGCCCCATCCTTGGAAGTGTTCAAGACCAGGCCTAAAGGGGCTGTGAATGACCTGGTCTGGTGGAAGGTGTCCCTGCCCATGGCAGGGGAGTTGGAAGATGATCTTTAAGGTCCCTTCCAACTCAAACCATTCTACCATTCTATGTATGTAAAATTTTACATTCAGGATGAAACTTCGATCAACATTTTATTCTATTGATTCGGCTTAAAAATCTGCAGAGGCAGTTTAAGAACTTTTAGCAGCTTATTCTAGTTACAAAAGTCAAACCAGGCTATTAGCAATGAAAGATGTTCAGTAGCTTTTCTTTTCAGCAATAAATTATTGTACCATTTTTTTTTTTACAGGGATAAACTGAAGCCAAATCCTAGCTAATATTAATTGTTAATAACCACTTCCTCAACTTTCTGAAGAAAACAGAAATATTGTGGGGGAGTTAGTGCATTTATTTTGTTTGTGGAGGACTATTTGTATGACAAAGTATTTTAGAATTTGTCTAATGTAGGTTCAATAATGAAAGCCATATTCCCACTGAACAGATATTTACACAGTCACCATTTATATCGATAGCAACAGATCCAACTGTGAGATATAAAAGCATATCAAACAGGCTTTTCAAGGAAATTGTCCACCTTGGACTAATTGAGAGACTTTTGCCTCCGAGGGCATTTAACATGAAAAATCTGAATCTCAAGAGCATTGAACTATTCAGTCACCTGAAGAGTTGCAGTTCTGTTATGAGGAATATCCTACAGCAAATAATTGCTCACTCAGTTTTCTTAAACAGTTCTTTACATGTTTACATCCTGGCCATCTATTTATTTGGATATACTGCCTCTACTTTGTTTGCCCTTTTATAAACAAACAAACAGTTAAGAAAATCAAGCTTCAAATGGAGAAATGTTTATTCCTGGCAGTTCTCTATTAAAGCATTTCCTTTTAAAATATTTCTGCTGCCTTGTTTTTATCTCTTGTACAGACAGTCAGTACAGTACATATGAAAAATAAACTAGCAAATAAAGCAGACCTAAGTTATTCAAGGCAGTAATGGCAGAACTGCAGAGATTGTTCTAATTAGTTGGATCCAGGCTACAGTTTCCAATTTTCATTCATAATGCAGGCATTAAAATCCCAGGTAGTCTCAGGTAAATCCATACTATTTTGAGGATACCAACTCTGTCCATTCTGAAATTGCACTTGTCTTCTATAAGAGCCCATGCTGCATTGTTAGTTAAGGCATGAGTAAACTGTTGGTTAGTAAGAGCAAATTTCTGAAGTCATTATGTTTCATCTGCTCTATATACACATTAGTAGCATCCACCGATGGTGATACAAATCTCAGCACTCAGACATCACGCACAGAGTGAAACCTGTCTTTGCTCCCTTCTGTCAGAAAGTGCCATTTCCTAGAAGAAGCAGTACATCAATTTCTGACCCCTCCATCTTCATCCAAGAGCAGACACTCATCCACCCAGTTGTCACAAAGCCCCACAGATTTGTTTCATACTTAGCACACATCCCTTAGACAAGGCACATCACTGAGATCACCACAGTGATCTGCACAAACTTATTCCAGCTACCTAACCCATGGTCAGCTTAGCCTGCAAAACAGCCATGACAGGTCTGAGCCTTTTGAAAGACACTCCATGACCAGCTGCACAGCTTTGACACAAGTCTTTTTTAGTATTTATTTCCAGGCATCATACAGTCAGGAAAGGTATCACCGGCCCATGCTCCAGGGTCTTGCTGATCACCTCACATAATACATGTGCATCAAGGACAACCTCTGCACACATAGGTTTCTGAGCTTTGGTATCCGATTTCTGGAACAGAGAGTGTTTTCCTTAAAACCACCGAGATACCTGCTCTCACCACCACCATCTGTCTTTCTTTGACCATGATATCTGTAGCTTCACATACAAAAAGGCATGAGAAGACCAACTGGCTCCTCTTTGCCTGTGAGCAGCAAACATGCCCCCATGCAAGGCCAAGGCAACTGATGCAGAGTCAGTGGAGAGAACATATCTGAGTTGCCTTGGCTGTCAGCACACTCATCTCAGGCATGGTGACCATGAGAAGTCTCTCAACAGACAACTCCAGGAGATCTCTGCATTCCCAACATACAGTCCTCATCACAGCACAGCGAGTCCAGTGCCTCCCTCACAAACCAAAAAAAAAAAAATCATTTTGCTTTCTTGTGGACTCTGTGCTATTTATCTGCACTGAGGGTAGAGACAAGGGATGGGAGGGGGGGAAAAAAAAAAAAAAAAAT
>JAAGAY010003863.1:0-14440 GCA_011801015.1 Ardeotis arabs
GGTTCTTATTTTCATTACTTCAGGCAGAAACAAGAAGTTCATCAGACTGATGAAGAAGGGATGGGAAGGAAGACATCAACTGAAAACAGTTTACTAGAGTGTTAAAACTAAAACTAACCTTTAAAACAGTTTTTAGTTATTTGTTTTTTTTCCATGGTTATACATACCTGACTAATAGGATTTTGGTCAAAGTACTCTTCAACAAAATATTCCAATAACTATAAAGAAAAGTTAAGACTGTTAAAAACTAAATACAGTTCTATTCCACATATAAGTAGATGGTACTTGCAATTCATGCAGTGTCATTTAAAGAAAAAAAAGTTGGAGGGAAAAAAAGGGGGAAGTGAGCCCTTCCCTTCCTTTCTTTCACCCTAGCCCTTTCGTCCTTCTCCATCCTCCCACGTTCCCACCGCAATTTCAGAAACTAGCCACACCTCATTTTATTCACTTCATCTGTTAAAGTTCTAAATTACTGTTGGTTCAAATGGAGGTTTAAGATACACCAAAAAGCACTAATCTGTACAAAATCATCAATACCCAGCATTTCAATGCTTAGAGTTAGCAGAGAAGATCATGTCGTAAAAGGTGTACAGTTCGAGTCCTCCACAGTCTGAAGCAGAAATACAATTCAACTCCTGTCTAGCACCCATTCAAACCAGAATTCATCAAAACACAACTGTAAGGAAAAAAAAAAGTCTAAACATGTAACGAAAGCGTCTTTGTTCTTCTTCCATCCCTTATTACAGGAAACACTTCAGCCCAATTTCCACACACTTTTCATGTGTCTTTCCACAATATGTCCTTAAAAAGTGTTTTTACTATACAGAAGTACTTATGCAAGGCAAACTAATGTCACACAGATTTTATTATTAAAAAAACAGGAAAATTACAGACTAGCAACAGAAACAAGGAGAAAAAAAAACAGGGATGAGAGATGATGCTATGTAAGTAATCTAGTCACAGAAGACTGCCATTCTTTTACAGAGAAACTGTGGATTAATATGAGAAAACTTTGAGTACAGAAATACCTTCAAAGTGCAAGTAAGTCTGTTCGGTTTTAAATCTTGGTCCTCCATAGTTCTTGATCCATCAACAACCACGTAAAGATGACGCATCTGCATTATCACCGTAAGTGATAGTTACTCACAAAACGGACATTGAAATCAACTGTTCATTATTCTGTTCAGTTAAAGAAGCAATTACTTTGTTCCTCAAACAGGGAAAATTCAGTATATTGAGTTATGCAATCAACAGCAACTGAAAAAGTAATCAATTTTTTCCACTTTTCCTTCAAAATGAAGAAAAATACTATCTTGAAAAATGCACACTGTTCTTTTCCTCTCACAATAAGCTACAAAACATGCATAGTTTGCACCTTCACTTCTTCCTCTGAAGACCTCAGCATTGTATAAAGTAATGTTGTTACTTACAACTCATTCAAATTATGCCCATTTTTCACATGAAGAAAAAAGGACAGTGCAAGTGTGTGTGATCTGATTGCTGTTGCAAAACGCACCCTGATGCAGCAAACATGCCAAATCTCCACCTCTTAATGAAGAATTATGCTTCCCGTCCCACACTACCAATGAACAAAAAATATTTTCTCAAAACAAAACAAAAGGTTTGGTGTAAAACACAAGCTTTGGTCTCAAGCATATTAATTCAGCAAAAGTGTATTTCAGATTTGGCATATCACCTCTATCAGAGTAGTTTTGGTCTCAGCACAGACAAGAGTTAAGACATTAACATACCATTCCAAGTCGAACTTGTCCATGATGTTCATAAAGTCTAATAAAACAAGAAAGGATTTAAGTATGATGAAAATGAATTAATGGTTCCTAAAACAAAGGTCCAGAACAAATCCACTACTGGACTTCTGGCAAATATGAAGCAATAACAAACCACAGATACTTACTTACACTGAAAAACCACAATTCAATCACAAACAGATTTCATGCCTCTCAGAAAACAAACAAACAATTTCTTACTAGCAGGTTTAAAGAAAGTCTAAAATTTTATCTAAATTTGAATATTTTAACATAATCTGAAACAAAACAAATCTAGATTTTATCAAGCAATTTTTTTCTGTCCATTTGAAACACAAATCTGGTGCCATGACACCAAACCTCAGCTTTAAGCACGGTCTGTACATTAAAAAACACACTGAAGGACTTTCTCTAATTGCAACTGCAGCGCTTTGCACGGTGTTTCACCAGGTCGAACCCTCACCTCTTTAGCTAGCATTTGTCTGGGGTACCTAGCCTGCAGACAGTCAGGCGTAAGATTAAAGAGAAAAAAATAATTTTACTATGTTTTTCTGGTACAGTTAATAAGCAGCTGGCAAGAAGCGCGCAGCTGGGGCTCTGGAGGGGTTAGGACACAAAAATAGCTCGCAGCGTGCTGACACACGCTTACTCCACCGGGAGGCCCCAGTTTCAGACCGAGTGAGTCCTCCTCACCGGCGTTATGCTGGCAACACAGAATACCTTTTCCTCTTGGCCTTGAACAGGATGTCCTCGATGGTGGCTTTCAGCGATCCGGATTCGTCTTCCTTCAGAATTTCCCTAGGCAAAACAGAGTGTCACTGAGCAGAAGGGAGGTTTTTCTCGTCGTTCGGCGGGCTGAAGGTGCGGAGGGACAGGAAAGCCTACCATGTTCTCTCGTAGCCGCCTTCCCAGCGCTTGGTCCGCTCGGGTTCCTCATCCATCTCCGCGGCGGCCGCGCTCCTGACTGCGCCCAAAGCCGCCGGCCCTGGCCGGGGAGGGGCAACTCCCGCCTGAAGGGAAGCCCCGTTACCGTGCGGCACGGCGGCCCAAGGGGCTGTCAGGAGGCACCGGCCTCAAGCGGGCCGCCGGCGACCGAGACGGCTGAGGGGAACCGGACCCACGCTCCACCCGCGCCCGCGGTCAGGCCCAGCCGCCCCGGAAACGCCAGCGCCCGCCCTCTTCCGCCTCGGTGCTCCGCCAAAAGCCCTCCGGCTGCCGGCCCGAGCCGTGGAGCGATCGTTCCGGGGAGGAGAGGCGGCACTGGGCGGCAGCACGGGGGCTGGCGTCCCGTCGCAGGAGGGGAGCAGCGAGGCCCGGTGGCTGTCACCGGTAATGCCGGCTTTAACTTGTCCCGAGCTTCAAAATGCTCTGAGGCCGCAGCCGCCCCGCCCCGTCTCACCGCGAGGCGGGACCGGGACCTTCGCGGGGGGCGGGAAAGGTGTCCGGCCGGAGGGGCTCTCGCGGAGCGTTGCGTGAGCTCTGCTCTGAAACACAGAGCTTGGCTTTCGTTCATTGCTGCAAAGTTCAGGATCTATTTTCTGTGATTTTAGTGTGCCCACGGGAGCAAACTGAGTAGTGGAGTAATACAAGTTTTTGCAAACACGCAGAATAATCTCACCACGTTCGGAACGGCCCCTTTGTGGCTGGGTTCTTGTTTTGCTGCAACAGCTTTGCTTAGGCGTTTCTTTTAATAAACTGTCACTACAAAGCTGTGAACAGGTCACTGGCAACTGCATTTAAAATGCCTCCTATTCTCCTGAGTGAGTGTGCTAATTGTTCTGACCAGAGGTAATGTGGTTCTTTGCTAAATTTCCATCTTTCAGATATCTTTACTGTTTGTCTCATTTGCAAGCATACGATTTATTTTTAAAGGCAGCCAGAAAGGTAGAAGAAGGACTCCAGTTCGTATCCAGCGCTCTTGTCCATACAGATTACAGCAGAGAAATTTTGAAATACTGATGAATGTAGTAGAGCGGTGCCTGGTCAAGATACCGGGCTGGGTGAGTTTGAACCATACATGTTAACGTAACTTTGAAAAAGTTTATTTTTGGTCTTTAAAATAGCACAAGCCTAGACTAGAAGGGACTGTAATAGAGATGAAAACTTCCTGAAGCTACTGCTTTTCCTTTTCATTTGCTTTTCAAAAAAGAGCAACAAGCTATTTTGTTTGCACACACAAAACTGCCTAGATGCTAAAAGAAAGCATCAGGAAGAACACCAGTCACAGTTTTAAGAAGAAATACTGGGGTTTCGGCTGGTGCATAGGTCCAGGAGCGGCTTTTATTGTTCTCTCCAAAGAAGAAATCTGACGCACTTGTGATTATCTTCATACACAGGCAAAAACCAGGTTGTACTTCTCACACTGAAGATGCACTGTTCTATTTATTGATGTTAACTAATCACCTTTCACAACGACTGTAGTAAAGACTATAAACTACATTTAACTGTGACAGTAGTTTTCTTCTATTACCCCTACTTTGCTATGCCCAGAAACTGACAAACAAGCCCAACATGGTCCCTACATTCAGGAGTTTACAACAGCGACTAGTTCACATTGTTAAACCTCGAGGATGATTTGTTTAAATACAAGAAAGACATTTTCAGTCATAGGGATTAATGTCAGAGTGCTTGAGAAGATGAGGTGGTGACAAAGGGTTGCCAATAGGATGGATTGGCCGTTGTGGGAATAAGGCAGCAGGGGAAAAAAACAGAAATACAAGAGTACAAGAGAATAGAGAGACACGTTTGTTAGCAGAACAAACTTATTAATAGAAAAACAGGATCAGAACTATGAGACATTCAAAACTACTAAGATCCGAAATCTGCTGTGAAAAATAATTATTTACATAAAATTTACCCATGGCTAGACAAAACGTTTGTGTATCTCCAGAACAGAATACTACATGCAGTGCTAGAAAATGAAAATTAGTGCAACTATTCACTTATAGGTAGAGGGGAAGAAACCCAATGACATCTACGAGGTGCACAAAATTTAGGAATAGTAGGGAATAAGCGATCTTTCATGATGAAAGAATACATCATAGCCATTTTACATGTTCTGGTAATTCCACAAGGTCTTTATTTATATTTAAGCAGGATTACAGTGCAGGTTCTAGAACTGTACTAATGTCTCAAATTATTGATTTTGCTAACAGTGAAAATTACATGTAGTTTTAAAAGCTTGCAAATATTTGTTTTCCCACAACACAAGCAAAAAGAAAATGCAGTTACACAAAAGTTTACTCCTTCATGTGCCGAAAGAGTTTGAGATCGCTTCGGGGTAACATCAAAATACAAGAAGAGCTAAAAAATTAGTTTGAGGTATTTTGATGTTACGTCATCATGTTTTCCTTCTATCTAAAATAATTCCAAGCAGCACTTAACATCTCATGTCACCAAGAGTTTCCATGTCATAAGCATCACAGTGAGGATTAGCTCAATAAAGCCAGAGATAGTTTTAGCCAATTTCTCTGCAGAGCAAAGATAACTTTACTGGATACAGTGGAAGTACGTCAAGACTGGGCTTGACCTCTTGAATTACAGGAAAGCTGCCGAGCATCCGTTTCTAAGGGGTGTCACTCTGCATCCAAGTAAGACAATAAATGAGGAAGAAAACATTTAAACAGTAGTAACATTTCCTTAAATAGGAGTGGAGAAAAACTTAGCACTTCTGTATCCTTTAGCTTGTTGCATTTATCAGGGGCAATTTATAAATACAGAAGAAACAGAGGAGAAAGTAATTAGCTTTCAATTAAACCATACCTGGGAAAAATACAAGATATTTTAAAGGAAAGCAACAAAAACCACTGAAGGTGGAAAAAAGGGAATTCTTCTGTTTAAGAAGTCAAAACTTGCTTCTAGGAACTGAAATAAAGTTGTAGTTTGACCTACTCCCATTATGTCACATAGTATCCTTTCTTAAGGAGGAAAAAGTTCAATTTATAAAATGTCAAAATGGAAAAATGCAAGCTGACAATTTTAATAGCAGAAAGAAATGAGACTTCTTGCAGAACGGGGATAGTTTTTATTGTCAATGCCAAGAAATTCAATGCTGGACAGGAATGCAAGATTTATGATAACTTTGTAGATTATGATTGCCCAAATGCTTCATATACCACCATAATTTTGAGATTAATAAACAAAAACAGTGGATAGCTGCTCCTACAATTTCAAATCCATTAGGTTTTTCATCGCCACGAGTACTTTTGGTTGACACACTGTCATAAAAGCTACTTCACCCTACCCTGCAATGCAAACTTTTGGTTACACTCATTAGGTGCTGCTTTATCTGCCCTGTAAAAATGTACAGATTAGTAAAGGGTATGCAGGTGTTGCCACAGTTATCTTGATCAAGGCTATCCAGCGGATTATCGAGACAAAAAAATAGAAAAGCCCTTTTACTTTGTTATTCAAGTCCAATTTGAAAACTATTCTATTCCGGGAAACTGTAACTCTTGGACATTTCCTTTTGTTGGTCTGCAGAGACAGGCAGGCACTTTCTAAGAGGATAAAAGTTCTTGTTACATGCACTTGGTGTCTGAGGACAGACACCTGTCTGCCCACTGTGCTCACTGTATGCCCATTGATGTAGGGCAATATTACTTGGAAAGAGTCAAATAAATGTTAACTGCTTTCTGCAAAAGCCCAGTCACACCAGTAAGTCCACACAGCAGACTGTTTACGTGTACGTGCAATAATGCGGATTCACAGAGTTGAGACTAGAGAGACTGCACAGAGAGACCGAGGTGGCAATAACCTAATAACTTCAGTTTTGTCTGAAGTATACCATCTATTCCTTAAGGATATCAAGAGACTACTTACTCAATTTCTTCCTAATTTCTGTCTTGCATTTGACTGGCTTCAACTCCCAGCCATCCATTCTTATTTCATTAATCTCAATTTCTCAGAGAGATAAAAATGTTTCTTAGACTAATTTTTTTTTTTCTTTGGCATGTTCAGAGCACTGCTGACAAGACCCTTGTCAGTCCACCACCGATAGGTTAGAGCAAGAGCGGCTGACCACTTGTACGCACTGGAAGTGTCTGCTTAGCAGTGTTGAGGTCCGTGACAGATCCAGGACTGCGCAAGTCATTTACCGTAACGGTCCCAACGCGTTGCCCTCCTGGGCTTCCTAAGCTGTGAAGGCAAATGCATTCTCCTGGGGCTCCATGATCAGCATACCCCACTGCCATGCACTGCACTAATCCTGTTTGAAATCCGAACGGCTGGCAGAAGGGAGAATTCTTACACATCTTCTCTCCCCAGCCTTTGGAAAATCCGCTCAGCCACACCTGTGGCACCTTGCTGGGAAACTGGAGGGTTCCACACACACTGTCTCTGCTTGGTTAATTTCCTCATTCCAGCCACAGGCATGGTGTCTCCTTTTCCCAGCCCATTTGTTGGAAGCTTTGCAGGAAAGAAGCAGCAGAATGGCACTGCAGAGGCTATGTGGGCATTGAGGGGCTGGGAGCCAGTTTCTCAGAGACTGAAACTCAGACCACTGTCAAACAGAGCCCAGAGCTGGATCTCAGTGTTCTATGGGAGAAGACCTATTAAGGGTACAGACTGTGAATCTTCCAAAGAAAACATCAGAATCAGCTTCTTTTTAGCACTCCATAAAAAGTAGTTTATTCTTAATTCTTTATTCTTAATCCTTCTTCTCCTGGTATTGATGCAATGCCCAGAACTCCCACTGAGAAAAAATGAGAAACCTGAGTGTACAGTGAGAGGTCACTTAAATTGCAGGGATTTGGACAAGGACCTCTCTTACACAGAAGAGTTTAACAAGTACACAGCACAACAGGTATAAAACACTTGGCCCAGCTCCTTTGTAAGGTAGAGACGTTTCCTCTTCTTTGAGAAGAACAAAAACTTGAACCAGAGAGAAAGGCACTTGAAAAGAGGGAGAACAAGGGATAGCACCAACTGTCATCTGATTTCCGACTGATGAAAATATTGAGACACCTTCCAGGTAGATGAGGCTGAAGGCTTTCCAGTTAAGAGGTACCAAGTTTTCACATTCTCTCAGTGTTCACATGGTATCTTGTGTTATCTACTTCATCCACTAAAAGTCTTGGAATTAAGTGGCTGATAATGTTGGAATGTCAACTTTAGAAATATGAAAGTGGGTTTGTAGCCACCGGGAGTGCAGTGTGAATGATAAGGACTCAAAAATTGGAAGGGATATAGCTGCCAGAGCGAGTTATATTAATGTATTTCCAGTACTGGAGAACAGAGGTGGTACTACCATCACTGTTCTAAGCTGGAAATAGCACTCCTGATGTCTTGCCTTTAAATTAAGGCAAAGGATGAAAATTTTATTTTAAAGAAAAAATGATAGCTAACAAAAATTTGAAATGACCTTAATCAGAGCACCTTTTTTTCCCTAACAAAATGCCTTTATAAGCAATACAATCACATGGCTACAGTGGTGGGGTTTTTTTCCAAAAGAAAATATATTTCAGAGCAGACAAATTGCAGTTGTAGAAAACTGTACAAAGAAACTATCAATGCTTCTAACAATTTTAGTAAGTAAAAAAAGTAAACAAAGATGTGAAAAAGGATACAAAGAGAAAATTTACTGGCTTATCAAAACATTTGCATATACAAGCCTATATCCCCAAGATAAAACATAAAAATGTATATTGCATTTATGCAGATATGCTCTGGAAAGCACGTCTATTAAAACATTTTACCTGGCATTATAAAGGATACTAATAATTTTTACTTTGGATGAGAATTAATTTTGCTGTACTTACTCTCTGAATGCCAAGTTCAGAAACAGCTGCTGCTTAGACAAAAAGTCCTGTTACTTGCTGATGAAGAATAAAGTGTTTTACCTTTAAACCCATGGATTCCTATTAAGATGACCCAGAAAAGGTATGCAGAGCATATTGGCCTACAGCAACACTAATGGAATACTAACATGAGTCTCACCCTGTACCTCTTTTCCTTTAGGGCCATGAACACATTTGTTGCATCACCTCTAAAGAGGGGAATAAAAAACCCAAACAACAGAATCCCAACGCAACCCATGCCTCCTCCTACCCCCCACCTCCCCTCCACTATCTATCGTTGCTTAAATAGGAAGTTATTTTGCATCACTTTTGGGGTGAAATTCCAGATAATTTCTGACATACAGCAGAACATTTGGAAATACAAGATAAAAGTCTTATTAAACTAATTTTTTACTTGCCAAAATTATTCAGCATGATTAAGCACTCCACTAAACCCCAGCCAGAAAGAACAGCTCAACTCCTTCTGATATCACCAAGATATTGCCTATAAATAAAATCTGAAATTGTTAAAGGCATTTCTCTGCAAACTTTTGACATGGTAATTAGAACTGCTTTCTCCCATGAGCTTTGCAAGTTTGCAGATACATTATTTTCAAATAAAGTACACATATTTAAGAGGCCAGGCTGTGTACTGTCTAACAAAAGCAGAACGTCAGCACAGGTCTTCTAGACTTACCTGATAACTTCATTACATTGATTTAAAACTGGATCTGCATACAAAACCTACCAGTACTGTACAACATCTAAATAAGTGACACAGTGATTAAGTAATCCCCATAGGTGTACTGTTTCAAGAGTAAATAAATACTTCAAAATATGCATATCGATTTAAAAAATAGAAAATAGTATCCACAAAGTGAAGGCACAGCTAAGTTTCTACTTTCCAATTCATAACTTTATCATAGTCCTGAATTCGTTGTTTTATGTGAGAAAGCTTATTCTTAAGGTATTCACAACGCTCCTTTTTCTCCAGAAATGCAGGATCCTGCCAAAGATACAAAAAAAACTTTACATGAATATATTACACTTTCAGACTCTTCCAAGAATAGTTTATTATCAATTATGTTCTTGATTAAGGACAGTATATAAATATTATCCAAAAATCACACTCTTTTTCTCTTGCCATAATTTCTTATCTCCTGCTTCCCCATCCTTCATTAAAGGCTAGAAGAGGTTCTGCTTTTATACACTGCAGTTACTTTGTAAACAGAGCAGTTTTTAAACAGAAATATGCAAATATAAATGACACCCTACTACATAATTTAGACTTTACAGGTGTGTTATGGTATGTCTAATAAATCCCTCCCCTCAAAAAAGCAATGAAGTTTAGCTCACATGGACGCAAAATTGGAATTTCATTAAAAAAGTAGTTCTAATGTATTATGTTTTTAATGGAACACAGGTACACATTTACTGCCCAGATTTAAAAATGACAAAGTGAAACCCCTTGGATTACACTGAAAATTACTTTTTGAGACTCTAAGTTCTGTGCCACAAAAAAACCCCAAAACTTCTTCTCAAGGGTAACACTATGTTTTCTGTTGTTAACTTGTTTGTTGGCTGCGCCAGTTTATAAATGAACTAGAATGCAGAATATAACCAATCTTCTGAAGGCAGAATGCTAAGAGACGAGACACACTCTCAGAAGATGAAAATACTTAACTTGTTTTTTTTTTCCCCACATCTGGCTAAGGGATCATTATTCTCAAAACAGGCTGCTGACACAAGTGGAGTGGGTTGTGCCCTAACTTCACTAGTTTTAAAAGACAAAATATACGAAGTCCTGCAGTAGCTAGGGATACCCTGAGCTAGTGAATTGTACCTACTGTCAGACACGTTGGCCATTTACGCTCTTTGCTATTCATTAGTTTCACTAGCAATGTAAAGCTGAACACACTCACATTTTTCTTCTTCTTGTATTCTTGCAGAACTTTTGATATCCTCTCCTGTTCCTAATGAGAGACAACACATTTTTAAATACTTTGAGTGTGCTACATATCTTCATGTAAATTCTACAGAATACTCATCAGAAGTATTCTCATTTGATCAATCCATTCTAGTTGTAACTTTCCCACCAAGTCACTGCCAGCATTACAAGACATTGTGCCCTAGCTAAAAACAGTCAGAAACTGTCTAATACCACACCTGTTTTCCATGAGCCCATTGCACAGTTACTTACATATATGCTTTCAGGATGGTGAGGAAGCTGTCTCATCAATGCATCCAGCTCATCAAACTTTTTCAATACAGCATGAACTTCCACAGACAGTTCTTTATACTCAGCAAACTGATCATTGAATACTGCTTTGTAGCGGTCTCGCATTTCATTTGTTTGTATTGCTGGGTATTTCCTTAGGAAAAAAAAAATAAATTCAAGGACTAGTTTTAGAGATAGGACTTCAAACACAGGGACCTTTCACCTTGAGAGTGTATTTCTGTACTGTTTACTAATCTCATAACCTGCTGAAAGTTGCATGTATGTAAAGAATTGAAATCACAGAATTGGAGGATCACAGAATGGCTGAGGTTGGAAGGGATCTCTGGAAGTCACCTGGTCCAACCCACCTGCTCAAGCAGGGCCACCTAGAGCTGATTGCCCAGGACCATGTCCAGATGGCTTTTGAATATCTCCAAGGATGGAGACTCCATCATCTCTCCAGGCAATCTGTGCTAACCCTCACAGTGAAAAAGATTTTCCTAACATTCAGGTGGAACCTACTGTGGCTCAGTTTGTGCCCTAGTCTATGGCAAATAGTATAAAAATTAATTTATGATCTCATACTTCACCATGGAAAGGCCTACCTTTTAAAAGGAGCATGTTATAGATTTAGCACTTAGAAAGTACAAGAGTAGCCAAATCTCAGGGCCTCAAAAGACAAATAATTTCCCATGTAGTCGTCTTCTGTTCCTTTTGGCATTATTGTACTTACTAAATTATAACATTCTGCTTTAACGTTTGAAGTTTGTGTGGGTTTTTTTTAAATTTAAGATTATTTATGTCACTGGTTCTATGCCCTTGATACCAGCCCCCATCTTCTCTATTTTTAACATTAACTTAATAAAGAACTATGAGTTCCCATAGCACATGCATTGCAGAGAAACCATGAGTGTATAAATGAGAAATGCTGAGTGAAAAATATAATACAAATATTCTCCATGAAGTTTGTTCACCAAAGTCAAGTCACTTACGCCAAGTAGTCTGGCATCACTATAGGTTTAGGAATGTGGCCTGCAGGTATATGACCATTAAGTAGTTCTGGTTTTCTTTCCACTGATTTAAGCTGCCTGTAAGTGACCTCTTCTCTTGGCCTGTCATGACTTTCATACTGTTTTTAAAGGGAAAAAAAAAAAAAAAAAAAAAAAAAAAAAAAAGAAAAAAAAAAGAGTTCTTAATAAAGTCAGTTTTACTTCAAATGCAATAGACATAAACCACAAAATACCTACCTCAATTGAAAGCAGAGGTACAAGTATTGAGCAGCAGTAGAAGCAAATCAAAGATATTTCTTACAACCCTTATTGTAATTAGAAAATCAGTTAAAAGTTACAATAATATTTCTCACACATCTTTAGTTTGTCCTAACAGTGGTACCAGTGACAGGTAAATACTTCTTGGGGCTTGGAAAGATCTTTCTTGTATGTCTTAAAGAATAACTTTAGGAAGTTTCCTTGGATATCCATTTAATCCGTGAATGAACAGGAATCACTCAGTTCTCTGGAGTTCTCTTTTCCCCTTGTTTCCTATTGCACAATTTATCCCTTGATCCAGAAATAAAAGCACATGGAGTCTTGCTGGAATACAGAAAAAAAGATCCTGATCCTGTACTAAAGCAACAGAGAAAACAGTGGTAGGAAATTCACAGTACCTAACAGGAGACATTTAAGACTGTAAATGCACCATAAATTCTCTGGGAATCATCAACAGCTGCTGTTAAGATCCTAGACAATCTTTGCAGTGTATGCAACTATATCTTTGTGTGGCAGACGCTGATACTTCAAAACCAGCAAGGAGGTCTTTGGAGCAGTCTCAGAAACACAGGAACAAGCCCAACTCACAGAGCACTGAGCACTTTGCTTCCACTGAGTCTCCTCCAAATTAAGCAGACAGCCAAGAGGAAAGAGAGTCCCTAAAATCTACAGTGCATCGGACAACCTGCTGTTATAGCCATGTCTGCCAAACTCTGTGATAAATGCTACAGAACTTGTCACTTCACAAAAGAGGGTAAGAGCACTTACAGAGGCAGTCATCAGATTTGCAATTTACAGTACATTTTATAATCTAGTTTAACTAGCAGTAACTTCTTTACAAGCTTCTTCCGAATCTTCTAGGTAGAATGTTGTCCAGACTACCTTAAAGAATTAAACCTAATCTCTTCCAAGACAAATAAGTAAATAAATAGATAGGTCAATCAAAACAGTCACAAGAAAAAGGACAGCCATTTGGAAATATCAGTAAAGAGAAATATAAATTCATATTTCCTACCTTATTTTCTGGAAAAGAGGACTGTGTTTTCATCTGTCGAAAAATGGAAAGAACCGCAAGTTTTATTTTCAGCAAAGGTAGTATGCAAAAGCACAGACTCTTAAAATCTAAACTTTCTAAAAAAACATGCTGTACAGAGAATTAAGTTTATATTTAGGTATGAAGAAATTTAAGAAAAGCAGTATTTTCAGATCAATTGCTTTAAAGACTGTTTAAGAACAGTGGAATGGTAACAACCACCCAAAACCCAGAGTGACAAGAGGACCTCCCAGAGCACAGCTGTAAGGAACAGCTTTCAGGCAATACTGCATCCACTTCCCTGTCTCCTTTATTAGCTCACATTCCAGCCCGTATTAACTCACTGACACTCTGCAGCCTAGCTCATTGCCTAGAAAACACAACAGTGCACTAACAGGCAGCTCAAGCAGCAGCTGTTTTGCACAGCACTGTCTAGAGCTAACCAATATTAACGTAACTGGAATAAAAGAACATGGATAGTTAACAGGGAAGAGTGACTGAACACCTTCTGTATAATTCCAGCAACCACCTCATTCTTGTAGGACATATTAAAAGTTGGTTAAAAAACTTTTATCAAAGATCTGCCACATACTTTTCAAAAGGGGAGTCCCAGTTTTATGCAAGATCGTGGAATGGAAACCAGCGTTAAAATGAAAACGCTGCCAAAGAGACTGCAGTCACGAAGCAGTGGAAATGCAACTTCAAACTGTCTCCTTCTACAAATCACTTAAATGCTGACCCTTCCTTAGTTTAGGCTCATGTAGGTCTCACATATGTTAATTTTTATGCTACGTTAAGTTTTTTTAATTTTTAAACGTTTTTTTTTTTTTCTGTGGTGTTTTCATATGGAAGAGGCTTTACACAAATGACTTTGAATTCTCTAGTTGATAGTGGTAAGTCTCTCCCATTACAGTTTATCATTAACCAGGCGAGTTTTGAATGCCTCTCGTAAGGGCAAGGTCAGCAGCAGTGCAAAATACTTGATGTGAAAAAGATGAAGTTGATTAACATCTCACCAACTCTGTTATTGCTATTATTTTCCGATACCTATTGGAAGCAAAACTGAAAAGACATAAAGAAGTAGCTTGGAGTTTTGCTTGCAAAGTAAAAATAAGTATTTCGTGGTTCTTATGGTCATTCACACTAACACTTAATGTGCTGAAAGTGCAGGTTTCCAATAAATGCCAGGTGGCTTTAAGCCTAACCCTACGGAACAGCCTAACAAGCATACTGTTCATTTCTTCCTTTGTTTGGAAAATACACACCAGGAAGTACCTCATCAGCTGATGCAGGAAGAGAGCTGAGTATTACAAAGACAACAGAGCCAGCTCCTTACTGAAGTGAATTGAAAAAAAAAAAAAAAAAAAAAAAAAAAAAAA
>JAAGAY010003865.1:0-25097 GCA_011801015.1 Ardeotis arabs
CAGTCTTCCAGTACCTCAAGGGGGCCTACAAGAAAGATGGGGAGAAACTCTTCGGTAGGGCCTGTTGTGACAGGACAAGTGGTAACGATTTCAAAATAGAGGGAGGTAGATTTAGATTAGATATTAGGAAAAAGTTTTTTACACTGAGGGTGGTAGAACACTGGACCAGGTTGCCCAGAGAGCTGGTGGATGCCCCATCCCTGGAAATGTTCAAGGCCAGGTTGGATGAGGCTCTGAGCAACCTGATCTGGTTGGAGATGTCCCTGCTCCTTGCAGGGGGGTTGGACTAGATGACCTTTGAAGGTCCCTTCCAACCCTAACCATTCTATGATTCTGTGATTCTGCTGAGTTGGGGAGATACCTTCAGAGTTTGAAACAAGAAATCTCATATAGTAAGACAGTTTGGAAAGTGTTTACTGTAAGCAATGAATTCCTCTTTAACTAAAAGACACCTGATGGCAGCTCTAAGAATTAGAGGTATTTTGTTAATTAGATGAGATCTACCAGTGTATGATGCTGGTCACAGGATGCAGCCACGTGACCATGAAAACTCCAGCCAGATGGGCATGTATGCATTCACTCACTGTCTCACTGTCGCGCTTGCTCTCTGGCTATTGACTGGTAGGTTTGCCTTAGTACTAACTATGTTTGTGGGTGGATATTTTTTTGTTGTTTTTTTTTTTATTGTTTTATTTTATTATTTGTTTTCTTTTCTGAAAGGTCTCATTTTTTTTTCTCTGTGGTTTGAGATCTCAGCTGGGACCTGGAATAAGATGATAATTTCCTTTCTCAATTCAGTTCCATTTCAAGTGAACTATAATAGGAAGACAATTTTCAGCCTCTGCAGATGACGTGGAAAATATGCTTGATGATGTGTCTTGGGGATATTTACTTAAGTGCAGCACAGTGATTGAGCTTTGAGATGGAGAACTTGATATCTGAAGTAATTAATGACAAAAGCCTCCCAGCTTTCACTACGAGATCCTTAAGAGTATGTTAGCCAGCATGTAGTGCTTCAGTGAGACAGAGTGTATTGGAAAAACATGAGTAAGTAGCAGAGAACAAATGCTATTTAGATAATGGGAATCTGCAGAATAATCTGCAGAAGTCAGATGTTTCTCATAAGAATTTAACCTCAAACCATTCCAAAATTGCACATCTGTAGTGAAGTTATCCATCTAATCACTGAAGAGTCACGATGTGTGATGGGATGGTCTGTGCAGTTTGTTTGCAGCTTATTACTTGTTCTGTTGCCTCTTCTGCTGAGAGAAGTGTAGCTGGAGCAGTGCAAAAGAGGGCTGTCTTCCTCTGGATGCTAAAAAATGGACTGAGTAGAAATCTTGGGGAGGAACGGGGAGACTGCTCCTTCCCAGCAAGCAGCTCCCCAGATTTGCCTGGGGAGAGGCTTTGATACTGCTGGGTGGAGCAGGTAGTAGGGAACTGTGACTTAGCTGCTAGGAAGGCTTAAAACAGGAGGTCATATCGGCTTTTGAGAAGCAGGCAGGCTGTTATGTCTGGAGGGTCATGTTTTTTAGGTGGTTAGAGAAGTCTTCTGGAAGACTGGAAAGGAACTGTGAGGAGTTTGTTACAAACCAGAGGGTTGCTGAAAGTTCAGGCTTGGTCTGAGACCAGTAAAAAGGAACTTGCTGTACGGGGATGGACACAGGGGAAAACAACTGTGTGCAAAACTTTTCATTCTACTTACACTTTAGAACCAAATTTCTTTATTCCGGGATTTCCTTCTTGCTCATTTTCAACAAAAACCATGCTACATCAATTTAGAAGTCACTTTATTGTACTTGACGACTTCAGCTAAAAGTGGTAGTGCAGGTAAATCCACTTAAAGCCCTGGTAAATTTGATAGACTGTCACAGTGGGCAGTAGCATGCTTATGCAAGAAACAGAGAAACAAGTTCCAGTCTTTGTTTAAATTGCAGACCTTCCTTTTTTTCTTTTTGTGGTTTTTAACACTGTTTCAATTCTACTGAAGTCCTCTTCATCTTCCAAAGTCAGCTCCAAGAGAAGTTTAAAGAGACAAACTAACGACTGTATTGTCATGTCTTCAGTGGCTAAATAGTACCCTGAGTTTATGAAATGCAGAATGTATTCAATGTAGTCAGTGGCTTGAAATGCTATTATTGCATGAGCATTTACTAGGAAGAATTTCTGAGAAGATGTACCTTGCTTGTGCTTAAGTAAAAGGGAGCTGGACTTTATTTTTAAATTTTGTTCCTTTCCCTGAGAATGGGGAAAATAAATGCTTAAGCAAAAAATGCTTTTATGTTATGGTGAATACCCTGTTAAGGTTTTTCTTAACACTAGCCATCCACTTGAGGAATTCAAGGCATGCATATTGTCTGACAAATATGTTGCACAAATTTTATAGGGGAATTATAGTTTTGGGGCTTGGTTTAACTGATGTAAAGGCATAAGAATGCATCTTCTCAAGCAGAGAAAATAGAGGGCTTATGCAATCAAAGTTTTGATACAGTACATTGAATTGTAGACTGCAAACGTTAAGTCAGAGAGGCGAGCACTGGTAGAGTGCTTTGCATGTTTCTTGTATTTCAGGAACTGGATTATCTGAGGCACTAACTTAAACTTTTTCTCTAACTTTAAGGCAACATTTTCATTGTAAGTGCATCTTAAATGTGGGGGAACTCCAATTGTACTTTCCTTAAGTTGTTAAGTAAGACTTTATCGGTTTAGTAGCGAGGAGACTAGGAGAGCTAGTCATCTAAATGTGCCAATGCTAAGTCTGAGCAGCAGCATGACAGATAACAAATTGTACTTCCTCTTTGCAGAAATCATAGTAGAGAGGCCAAAGGCTATGTTATGATACCTCTCTAATTTACTCTTTAAATATCCCCAGTGTATTTAACCATTATAAGGCAATAAGCACCAGGTCCTCTGTGACCTGGTAAAGTTTATGCACCTGATCACTACTCATGTATCCTTCACTCTATCTTATACTTTGTTTTGGTTTCTGAGGATGTAAATTCATAAACACTTTTAAGTCAGTAATACCACAAGAACTCTCCCTTTTTTATTCTGGTGTTACTCTCTTCCGTGATTCTAGAAGGATCCTTCAAGCAGCTTCCTGGTAACTCATAGCATGGAAGAGACCTATATTAAAATGAATTCAGCAGGAGAAAACGAAACTAGTTATGATTTTATTTGTGAAAAAAAAATCTAGCTGAATTCATAGGTGAGAGGAAATATTTAACGAAGAGGCAGAATGGCTCCCTGTAGCTGTGTAAGGAATGAGCATCTGTAATGGGAGACGGCATATGGGAGGCGGAAGGTATGGGGAGTATTTCCTCATGTAGTACTTCCATGTGGGAGCTTGCTGAGTGCCACTTGACAACTAGGTACTGTAAATTCTTAAATTCATGAGCTATGTAGAACTGAATTTTCTTCAATTAAATATAAATTTAAATGCTAAATGAATATTCTATTCACAAAGCATCAAAACAACATAAAAGGAGGTTACAGATGAGTAACATAACATTTAAATTGTAAAACTGACTTTTCCTAAGTATGAAATATGAAATAAGAGGTACAACTCACTTCACAGAGAATTACAGGCTTTGAGAGGTTTTTTTTCCAGATTTTCGGTGAAATGCAATGTCTGTATTTTGTATAGTGAACGAGGGTGGTTGGGATTGGGATTTAGGAATGGCAGAATTAATCAGAGAATATTTTACTGGGAAAACAGCTGGTCCTCTGACAAATCTACACACTAAGATCCAAGTGATCATATTATGAAATAATTTTATTGAACGATAATTTAGAAAACAAATCGTAGAATACTTATTCCTATAAAACCTCTTCCCTGATCTTTGTTTGTTTGTTTGTTTTTTAAGATTTGGTTTGACAATTAGTTGGGTACTAGTGGTGCTGATGAATATGAGAATTGTTGGTTTCAAAGCAACAGACAGTCAGAGAATAATGAGAATATTTCAGTTCAGTTCAGTTCAGTTCAGTTGCTCACAAAGTTGACACTATGCAACAACAAAGTGGATTATAACAAAGTGCTGTGTAGGCACATTAATTCTCCATGTAGGAGAGAAACCTCAGATAGGTTCCCTGTTTAAAGCCAGAGACGTTAGTTCGTAACAGAATCACAGAATGTTGAGGTTGGGAAGGAGCTCTGGAGATTGTCTGGCACAGCTCCTCTACTTACAGCACGGTCACCTACAGTGACACAGGACTGTGTCAAGTAATTTTTCATCCAAGAAAGAAGACTTCACAGGCAGACTGGGTGACATTTTCCAGTGCTTGATGAACGTGACAGTAAGAAAGATTTTTCTGATGTTTAACTGGAACTTCCTGTATTTTGGTTTGTGCCCATTTCCCTGTGTCTTGTGACTGGGCATCACTGGCAAAAACCTGGCTCTGCCCTCCTTACTCTTGTCCCCATGTTGATAAGATTCGCCCAAGCCTTCTCTTCCCCATGCTGAACACCCCCATCTCTCTCAGTCTCTCCTCAAACAAAAGATGCTCCAGTCCTTTAATCATCTTTGTGGCCTTTTGTCCTGGTTCTGGCTAGGATAGAGTTAATTTTCACCTGAGCTGGGAGGAGAACTGAAGCTGGTGGCCCCTGTGGCTGAGGGACACAGCTGGGATAGTTTACCCAAATTGGCCAAAGGGCCCTTCCATCCCCTGTGACATCAGGTATATAAGTGAGGAGGGGGGTAAGGGGAGGTTCCTGCTACCTGGGGGGTTGAGGGGGGAGCTGGGCATCAAGATCTGCTGTAAGCTATTGTACTGTAAATTATGCTTTTCAGATTTTTTGTTATTGGGTTTTGTTTGTATTCCACTATGCCTATGTCTGTCTTGTACTGAGGAGGTCAGGACTGGACCCAGCACTCCAGCTGTTTCTCACTAGTACTGAACAAATGGAAAGGAGCACCTGTCTTGACCTCCTGGTGACACTGCTGGGTTGCTGTGAGGGAACATTGCTGGCTCTTGGTCAGCTTGTCCACCAAGATCCCCAGGTCCTTCTCTGCAAAGTTGCTTTGCAACTAGCTGCCCCCAAGCTTGTACTTGTGTCTGGGGTTATTCCTCCACAGGTGCAAGACTTTGCATTTCCCCTTGTTGAACTTAATGAGGTTACTGTTTGCTGATTTCTCCAGCCTGTCGAGGTCTATGCCACCCTTTGGTGTATCAACTACTTCTCTTAGTTTGACATTATCTGTATATTTGCTGAGGGTGTCTTCTGTCCCACCTTGCAAATTACTAGTGAGAATGTTGTATGGTGTTGGCTCTCATATTGACACCTGGGGTGTGCCTTTGGTGACTGACCTGCAGCTGGATTTGGTGCTGCTGATTGACAGCCCTTTGAGCCCAACACTTTGTATAAATTTTCATTGTTTATTGTTGTTAATTTTAGGAGGTGATCTTAATTGGTAGGAACTGTTAGTGTGAGCAAGGATTTTAAGTACGCATACAAATATGGCAGACTCTGCATAGAGACCAAAATATTTTGCAGAAAGTGATAGCATGGTGTTGTGGTTCAGCCTCAGTCGGGACCAGACTATGCAGTCTCTCTCTCATTCCCCCCACTCTCTGAGAGAATAGGGAGAGATAATATAAGAAAAAGGCGTGAGGTTTGAGATAAGGACAGGGAGAAAATACTTAAAGTTACCGTTATGGGCAAAACAGACTCGACTTGGGGAAAACTATTCATTTATTACTAAAACCAGAAGGATAATGAGACAGAGAACAACATAACCTCCCCCCATTCCTCCCTCTTCTGAGGGGACAGCCTGCCTCACCATGGGCTGCAGTACGGGCTGCAGAGATATCTTGGCCAGGAGCTGCATTACTCCTCCCCCTCCTTCTTCACTGACCTTGGTGTCTGCAGCTGTTCCTCTCACAAGAAAAATTCTTCACAACAGGCTGGCAGACGCCTCTCAGGATCCTTTTTACATCTCATTCACATCTCATCTCCTCTCCACTTCTTGCAGCTGGGCCGGGCTGAGTCAGGCCCAGATGGCCACTTGGCGGGAGGCCAGAGGGTGAGGCCTGCAAGGCCCACAAGGCTCGCGCCACCCCACCCCGTCTCTGCCCCCGCTCAGCTTCTTCACATCTTCTCTTCTTTTTTTTCTGTTTTCCCCTTCTTAAATACGTTATCGCAGAGGCGTTATCACGAGACATTCTGCTACCAATTGGGTTGGCCTTGGCCAGCAGCAGGTCTGCCCTAGGCCCGGCCGAGTCCACTGAACAAAGGGGAGCAACTTCTAGCAGTTTCCTACAGAAGCTTCCACCTTAGGCCCCCCCTCACTAAACAAAACCACAACACATGGTGTTAGTATAATTCACCTAAAAAGCCAACCAACAGATGTGGAAACCTGGCTTCCTCAGTTCTGAGGCTCATGGGAAGTACTTGCATCGGTTTCATCTGGCTCCAGACTATCCATTGATCTTCCAGCATGCTCTTGTTTTCATGCCAGGCCAGGGTGGGAAATGTTGGAAACAGAAGACCTCTTCTAGTCACTCTTTCTCTGTCTACATTGAAAAAAAACCTGAGATCAGCAGGGTCAGTGTCATCAGAAGAACAGCTTAAAAAAAATTGGCCATATATAGGTGAGAAAGATGCCAAACATGCTAAGTAGGGAAATAAATGCATATATTGCAAAGTGCTGGGTTGTCACAGATAGCTTTTTGTCATTGTTATTCTAAGGTTAAAGCCAACATGGAATCTTCAAGTATGTTCACGTAAGAGTACAGTTTTAAGAGATAAGGGACAGGGTGATGTTGCTCTGCATATGAAAGATCACAGGATTCCACAAGATGAATATGGAAATAACCTCACACACTGTGATCCTTGGTGCTAACTGTTGAGATAGTGATACTCTGTGACTAAAATTCTGATTTACAAATTGTATATATGCTAGTAAGTGGATGGATATGATGTTTTCATAACTTCATTAGATCCTTTTGCCGGTTAGCATCATACCAGTGTAATCCAGATGGAATCTTGTCATCTTATTGTGCTCTTTTTTGAGTAGGAAAGACAGAAGAAAAATTGAGTAGCATGTAAGGCATCTCATCTAACAGAGTAGAACAAACTGAATGGGATGGAATTTCTTCTAATACATTAAAAGATGTATCTCAAATTATTGAGTGTTTACCTTATTTTTTTTCTGTGACTATCGTGTGTTTGGAAGTTAGGACAGTTGCCATAATCATGTATGTGCTTTCATCTAAGTGAAAAGTAGGAAGAAGCTTTCTTTGCATATTTGGAAACTTACAGCAGAGCTTGACAATCCAGTGCTTCCTTCAGTGAATACAGTTTAATTTCTGCTTTTAGGAAATTCTGCTTCTTGGATAGATGCAAGAAGCATCTACAATTTACTGAATTTTATATATCAATCAATAGACAGTAATCTGTGTTACATAAAGGATTTCAGACAATTGAGAATTACCCCAAGCACAGTTCTTTATATTCCATATTCTATAAGAGTAAGGCCATGTGACCTCATGTACGAATCCAATATATCTACTTTTGTTCGTTATGAGTGGTTAAGGATTCAGTGTCTTACCTGTTATGGGCATGACACCTGACTTTTAGATTGTCATCAGTATGATTTGGTTTTTTTTTTCTCACCCTTCAAGCTTAGGAGAATGATTGCTGCTTCTGTGGTTTGTGCTTCTGATAGTTGTGTTGAAACCACGTGGGGTTTCATCTCTAAATGCCACAGGAAGGCTCAGGTTCTGCTTACTATGTAGTTTAGGAATGTTTTAGGATTTTTCTTCATGTGGTTTTACTGGAAGTTGGAAAGCGAAAACCTGCTTACATTTGGATCACCTTCCTTATTTAAAACCACTTGAATTATAATTAAAATGACACGTCTAAATTGTCAGAATATAATTAATGAGTTGTGCCATGGTTTCAGTTCCTATACTTTCATTCAGTTCCTATACTGTCATTGTAGCTGAAAGTTCAGCAAATAAAATAACCAGTCTTCAGAAACAGAGACACTTGTTTGAATGTGTCTTGGCACCTGCCAATCTTTTAGTGAGATTTCATGGCAAAATTTCTGCACAAATCTTGAAATATTTTGTCAGCTCAAAGCCTTTGGGGATTTATTGAATGTGAGGTCATTACTAACACTATGGTCATGTAAGATGGTAACTATGGCAACTCAACTGCAGCATATTGCAATGGACGGTGAGGAGGTGTTTATGTCAAAGAAGTAATATCCTTGGACATAGAAAACATCCTCGCAGAGCCTCCTCAAATGAAGATATTATATGGATGTTTTATTTCTGTGAGGTTCTTTTGTTTTCTAATGTCAAGGAAAATTAAATTTCCAATGACTAGCCCTCTCCCAAGTTTATTTTAATTGGTATCACAGGTTTTAAAGAGAGGTTTATCTTGTGTCCCCTCATAATTTAAAGCTTGTAGAATATTCTTAGGGCTGTAAAGGCATTAAATCCCTAGAATTTAATGCAGTGAAAACTGAAGCTATGAAAATATATGGCTTAAAGTTTTGGTGTTTATTTTAGTTTTATTATATAAATTAGAAAATAGTAAAAGATCAATGAGAAAAAGAAGGAACAGTAGTGTCATAGTTCAGTCCCAATCGGGACCAGACTACGCAGTCTCTCTCTCACTCCCCCCCACCCTCCGAGAGAATAGGGGGAGATAATATAAGAAAAACGGCTCGAGGTTTGAGATAAGGACAGGGAGAAATCCTTAAAGTTGCCGTCATGGGCAAAACAGACCCGACTTGGGGAAAACTATTCATTTATTACTAAAATGAGCAGGATAATGAGACAGAGAACAAGATAAACCTCCTCCCCACCCCTCCCTCTTCCCAGGCTTAACATTATCTCTACTACCTTCCCTCCCCGAGTGGCGCAGGGGGGAAGAGGGAATGAGGGTTGCGGTCAGTTCATTACACGATGTTTTACGCCGCTGCTTCATAATCGGGGGAAGAACTCCTCACATTCCTCACCTGCTCCGTTGTGGGGTCCCACCCATATGCCACAGTCCTTCGTGAAACTGCTCTGGCATGGGTCATCTCTTCCACGGAGTGCAGTCTCTCCAGAATGGCTGCCTCAGCGGGCCCTCCACGGGCCACAGCCGCCTTCAGGCATCCACCTCCCCCGGTGTGCGGTCCTCCATGGGCTGCAGGTGAATCTCTGCCCCTCTGTGGACTTCCATGGACTGCAGGGGGACAACCTGCTCCACCATGGTCATCACCACAGGCTGCAGGGGAATCTTGGCCAGGAGCAGCATTACTCCTCCCCCTCCTTCTGAACTGACCTTGGCATCTGCAGCTGTTTCTCTCACAAGAAAAGCTCTTCACAACAGGCTGGCAGACGCCTCTCAGAATCTCTTCACATCATCCATCTCATCTCCTCTCCACTTCTTGCAGCCAGGCCGGGCGAGTTGGGCCCAGTCGGCCGCCTGGTGAGAGGCCAGAGGGTGAGGCCTGCAAGGCCCACGAGGCCTGTGCCTCCCCCTCTGCGCCTCTGCCCCCGCTCAGCTTCTTCACATCTTCTCTTCTGTCTTTTTTTTCTGTTTTCCCCTTCTTAAATACGTTATTGCAAAGGCGTTATAACGGGACATTCTGCTACCAATTGGGTTGGCCTTGGCCAGCAGCAGGTCCACCCTAGGCTGGCCGAGTCCACTGAACAAAGGGGAGCGACTTCTAGCAGTTTCCTACAGAAGCTTCCACCCTAAGCCCCCCCCCACTAAACAAAACCACAACAAGTAGCTTTTTGAATTCTGAAAAAAACTTTATGGAATAAATGCAGATGAATGGCAAAGTTACTTAAACAGACATGTACAGGGAGAATGCTGTGCAATGTTTTGATGTGAAGCCTGTGGGAACAGAAAATTACTGCTGTTTTTCAAGGCATTCTAAGTTGTAGTGTTTGCAAAAGCTCTCATTGGATTTTGCAACACTTGCAAGTCTTTTGAGAACACCTACACCTATTTATACTGTATCAGATCTCCAGCTTTCCCCATTTTTTTTTTTTAACTTTAGGTAATTCCTATTGACAGAGCTGGGTTTAATTTCTTGTAATTTGTCCCATCAGTGCTGCTTCCTATTATGAACCTTCTGCAGCAGTAAGACTGGGTGGAAAAAGGAAAGTACATGTATATCCTGCTCTTCTCTTCTAAGATTATAGTTCACAGATTGTACTGTCAATACGGGTAGAAGTACTTTGTTCTATAGCTTGAGTGGATGAAATTGCACAGTCATTGCTGATGACAAAGGATCGGGTTTTTTGTTTGGTGGGTTGTTTTTTAAGCAGTAGAGATTGTGTCTTTGAGTATGTCAATGCTTAGGATAAAACTGAATTTGGATCTCTAGTGTCTTGTAAAAATGTTGTAACCGTTAAGAACATCCCTGCCTTCCTCAATATGCTTACCGTGTTTTGAAGTAAGGTGAGCCTCCCTCTGTTTTTTTGCTTGAGAGATAGCACCATGAATATTTGGAAAGAGGCATTTTGTGCCTCTCTGTTTAAGTGTTAAGCTCCCAGAAGGGTTTGGGGCTATTATTGAGCATTACATAGTAACTTCAAAATGCACTGCCATTCTGTTTTACATCAGGGACAAGCTGAAGATCACAGAATCCTTGGCCAAGTCAGGTGTAGAAACTATGATTACATGACTTTGTTCTCTATCAGAGTGACACGAAGCATGACCTTTAGTTCCATTCTATGTCATCCTTGTCATAAACATACACAGAGTGAAATCTTCGACATACTGAAGTTTATGGGAATTTTGCTGTTAACTTCAATGAAGTCAGGACTTTACAAGTTGTGTATTATAGGGGAAAAAAGTAGAAGATTTAGATTCAGGTAACTCTCGTGAATTTTTTTTTTCTTCTATTTAATGCAATTATTATTTCATTTTGCAATTTTGGTGGCATCTTAAAAATAATCCTATGATCTTTCTTTATCCTATATGAACATGGCCTAGCCATTCAGTCTTGCTGCTTGTTATAAGAAAGGCAATAACAGAGTAAGGAGCTAGAAAGCAGAAATAAAATACCTGCATATATTCATTTTCTTTTGTTAGTGGGAGTCCTCCCTTTCCCCAGCCCAAACATGCACACTGCTTACCATGGCAGGTGTTTCACCTTTGAGTCATGTTTGAATCTAATATAATGTAGAAGTGAATAAAAGTATAAAATCAAAGCAGAAGAAGCTGAACTAACAGTTGAACAGCTGAGGAGACAGTGAAAATTTTAGTTAAGGAATGTGGTATCCAGTACAGAGACTCAAGGAATTCTTTATTTTTAAATTGGTGGACTGTGAAACAGATTCCCTTGCAGATTCCCTCCTACTTCCAGAAAAATGTAACTACTCCTAGTTGCCAAGTATAACTCCTGGTGATTAGGATTCAAGCAAACAGTGGCAAAGTCATTCGCTTAGTTTACTTGTAACCAGTGTCGGAACTGAGCTGGCATTGAAGTTGTTCAGGGCTGTTGTGACAAAAGCCAACACATCCAAATAGGATACAGGATAAAGCTTGTTATAGTCTTCTGAAACACCTATCCTCTTTCAAGGTTGTTGACATGGAATAAGTCTGAGATTTTTTATTTCCTATCGATAGAATTTTTCTACAATATAGACTCAACAGATTGTTTGTAGTCTGTCTGTGTTGTCACACAAAACATACTGTAGGAACAAAAGGTTTTTATCTTTTGCGTAGGCTTGTCCAAATTGGAGTGCAAATCCTGGTCTCTCTTCCTTTTTGATACTTGCACCTTAGTCTGCTGCCAGAAGGGGAGTGAGATGGCGAGGTTGAAAGCGCCTCTGTTGTGCTGTTTCGTTGATGGCCAGCCAGCCAGCAGCACTGATTGACTTAATGCAAATGGAGCTTGTTTTGCTTTGAGATCTAGTCTGTGGTGGTGCTGTCATTCCTGATGGTAACCAACTTTTAAAATTCATTTTGTATTTATCTTTTGTTGTCCTTTTAACCTTTGGTTTCTTCTGCTGTTATGTGTAAAGCATAAATATGCAGAAATTACTTTTAAAAGAAATGCTTGTCACCAGCAATCTGTTTTTTAATCATATTTATTTTTTTAATGTTTGGCTTTGATTTTATGGTAGTATTGAATCCCAGATTGAAACCAGCTAATGGATTTCACAGAGAAAAGGCATAGTTACTATGGCTACACAGCACCCTTAAAGCTTAAAAGGACAAAGGATAAATGAATAAGGTACTGGCTGCTTAGCCATTTCTAGAATAGATTCTAATAATTTAACAGCTTTATAGTCTTTCAGACACTGTCAGAAAAAGAAAGATATTAGTCCTTTAAGAATTTGTATTTTATTTTTAGTTTAGATCATTACTTTTTAAGTAGCATATTTGAATAATATTTCTCAAAACGTCCTCTTCTTTTAGCCAATTTATTTCACATATATCTATTGCATGTAATATAATTTACTATTACTGATAATTACTGATTTTTTTTACTATGGTATATTAAAATTAGTAGAAATCTAGTCCTCCTATAGACAAATAAACACAGAGCAATTGTGGTTTGATGAAAACTTGTAGTAATGTACTTTTTGTAGCTTTCACTGTAGTTTTGACTAAAACGCTTTTACTTTTGATTTTCTTATAAACCAATCTACATACTGAAGATAAACATTTTGTATATAGTAAAGAATAAGAAAACACATGCATGGTTAGGTTCATACAAGTAAGGAGTTGAATTACCAGTTTTTAGCATCACCTTAGTGACTGATGGCAGAAGTGCCACTACCTGCCTTTTCTTGAGAAGTAAAATGCAGTAGAAATCAGAAGCATACCACTCATCAACTCATGGGTATTTTTTTAGTGACCTGTTAAATAATAATAAAGTGTTTTTTAGAGTGCAATGCTAAAATGCATCTATTGTTCACCACAAATAGATAGAAGTTCCGTCTACTGATAATAGTAGACAGTGTACTTTGGCTATGGGTAGTAGAAAATAATTGGGGAGGTAGCAGGTGAGCTTATAGCTGGTTTTGTAAAGAGATATTTCACGTGCTGTTGTTTGCAGGCAGAGAGCTCTTGTGTTTGTATTTTGGATTTATCTGTCCAGCAACCTTTGCACGTATTTGTAAAGCAAAGTGGGCTTGCTGCATATGCAGCAGACCGGATGAGCCATCCTCCTGTTGTAGATCTGTCCTGTGCTCCATAGAAATGCCACATTTGCTACGTTAACTCATAGTGTCATTTATGTCTAAGACATGCAAAGGAACCTTTCTACCTAAAAATATCAGAATTATTGTACAGAACTTCACCATACAGACCAGCAGTCTAGACCAATCTGTAAAGCCTGTTTGGGCCAAATTCCAAAATAAGCAGAAGAAAATATCTAGGAAAATCCAAGAATAACCCAAGTAAATGTATAGGTGAAAAGAGGTGATGCTGGTAGAAAAATATTGTGGGAGTTTTCATCTTGCTCTTTATTGTGGATTTGAGACTGCATAAATATGTAGTAGTTCTTAAAGCAGCTCTAGGTTCTATACTACTAAAAACTGAACTGTGGTGGTGTAGAAGTGAGCCAGAAGCTCTGATTACCTTTTAAATCTTCACAGGGTCTGTTCCTAGCTGCTACTGGTGGTTTTGGACAGACAAATCTAAAATTCAGATAGACTTTGAAATTCAGGAGGCTAGTTTTCCTAACTTAAGACAATTCTTCTTTAATTTACAGCTTGAACAACACTTCTGTCACAATTTCACACAGAACCACTGTGCTAAAGACTAAAATGATATTTATTAGGCTCTATTTTTTTTTTGAGTGCTTACTTTATGAGAGTTGTTTGGAAGATCTTAACTTAAAAATGAATGTTGTATATTTCTACTGCTTCTTAAAATAGGGAGAAGGGGTTGTCAAGGTAGATTCTCAGGTAAAATATAAGTTACTTTCAGGATATCACTGTTATTAGTTTTTTATCTTGGATTAAAATGTATTGCGAAATTTTCCTCTTATTTATATTTCTTTGATCATTGTAAACACGAAGATGAAAAACTTAGATGGGCTATTAATGATTTGCAGGTGGTGATATCTAGCTAGCTAGATAGATATCTAGCAGTCATTATAGGCTTTTCATTCCAAAACTTACCTTTCAGCATAGTGTAACCTTATTCTTTAAAACTTGTATTGTGCACAACTTGTTTTGCTACATGTAGCATAATGATTTGGAAATTTTAATCAAGTAAAAAACTACTGAAGAATTGGCAGTTTTTTTTATAACATAGATCTCCCACCCAAAATTAAATTATAAAACCAATAAAATAAAATTTAAAAAAATCCCCTAATTAGGAGGGTTTTTTTTCATGGGTATTTGTTTCATTCATGTGGTTATTTTGGTTTAATGAAATACTATTTATTATTTACTTAAATACTGCTGGAAAAGATGCTACTTGAAATTCAGGAGTGGATCAGTTAGAAGTGCTTCAAGAGAAGACCGGGACTATGTGATATTTGATGTTGCCATGGGAAACTGCTTTGCAAGAGCATTTGCAGAGCAGATGGACCAAGATAAATAAAACAGATACAGGTATTGAATAGAGATTGTGTAATGATCTGTGAAACAACAGGAAAATATGAACTCAAATCTATGTAATATAGTTCTTTGATTTGTCCTTTTTAGTGGGTATGCTGATAGCTTAATTTTCTGAACACAGTTCTTTATAGCAAGCTTGTTTTGTCTTACTTTAAATGAAATATTATATTTTTGTGGTATCTTATATTGCATCATTAATAAACAACTGTCTGATATGACTAGTTCAGTAGTGAAGGTTACCTATAGATTTTGAGTTTTCAACAAATCAAAGAAAATTTCAGGTTTATCTGCCTCATCTTGTGTGTTATGCAAAACCAGTAATGTCCTAGCTTTATGCTGCAATCTACTTCCTTTTAGGCTAGCCTCTAAAGTTACATTTAACTACACCAACACTATGTAATGAAAAATGTTTGTATTTCAAATGTTATAGTTTTGTTAGCTTAACATATGCTTGGCTATTGAGAGCTCTTCTGTAACCTTATACGCTAGGTTTTTTTCCTTGATTTAAAAAAATAAAGAAGGAAAAGACACATGCCCACCTTGATTAAGAGCTAGACTGTCTTTGTAATCATATGTTTGGCACAGAAGTTTGTTTCCTTAGCAACATGAATGCAAAAGATATCCATATAACTCTGTACAGGCAACATGCCTTTGTAAGAGTACATATGTACAGAAATCTACTGTATGTTTATTTAACATGTATTCTTTATTCTCCCTAGCAATGAATTAAATAGGCATGTGCTGTTAATTTTTCTCTAAGGAAATAGCTAGTTAGAGAATTTTAAATACAATTTGTAGTCGTATGTTTTCAGCAATTCAATTTCAAGCTTGTAAAAAGAAAAAGCTTGTAAAAAACAAAAGCTTAATCCACTCCCTTGAAGATGTATGATTTTGACTGCTAAAGGTGTTGTTTTTTTTTTTTTCCCCTAAGTAGTATATTGACTGTAAAAAAATTTTCTGGGCTTTTAATCTACAATCTACCTGTGCTTCTGTTCTTCGTTAGTTATGCAACTTAATCCATGGGTTGATTTCTCCACATGCAGTGGAAGGCTTGTTTGGGTCATCCTGTCATAAACTCATGAATACCCAAGTAACTGTTGGTGTCTTTCGTTTAGTATGAAATGCATTGAAATAGCAAACCACTGAATATTATGCAGTTATTTTTAGAGTGCATGTTAAATTTTTTTGAGTGGTCAGAGTAATGTTTGTTTTTAAGTATGTTTTTGTTGTTAATCCATTTTAAAGACCACATGTGAGTATCTGCCTGAAGTAATATGTTTATGTATATTCTGCTTTTTCAGGGAAAACAAAGCGAGTTAGAAGCAGGAATTGTTGACAAAATTTAATTTAATTTAATCTCTTTTCAATTTATTTTAAACAGAGACCAGTTGAATAAAACACTTTACAGAGTCACAGAATTGTTGAAGTTGGAAGGGACCTTGGAGATAGTTCTGGTCAAAGCAGGATCACCTAGAGCACATTGCCCAGGACTATGTCCAGTTGGATTTTGAATATCTCCAAGGATGGAGACTCTGCAACCATCTTAGGCAACCTGTGCCATTGGTTGACCACTCTCACAGGGGAGAAAAAAAAATATCATTATGTTTAAATGGGATATCTTGTATTTAATTTATGCCTATTGCCTCTTGTTATTTCACTGGAAGCCACTGAGAAGGGTGCCTTCCTTACTCTGCCCCTCATCAGGTATTTATAAGCATAGATAAATCCCTCTGAGCCTTCTCTTCTCAAGGCCCCCATCTCTCTTAGCCTCTCCTCATACGAAAGATGCTCCAGTCCTTTAACTACCTTCATGACCTTTTGCTGGACTTGCTCTGGTAAGCCTATGTCTCTCTTGTACTGAGGAGCCCAAGAGTGGACCCAGCATTCAAGATGGCTCACCAGTGCCGAGTAGAGAGAAAGTATCAGTCTGCTTGTGGTACTCTTCCTAATGCAGCTCAGGTTGCTGTGGGCCTTCTTTGCTGTGAGGGCACATGGCTGGCTCACGGCCAGCTCGTTATCCCTCAAATCCTTTTATGCCGATGCGCATGGGATTATTCTTGCCAGGTGCAGGACTTTGCATTTCCCTTTGTTGAACTTCATGAGATTACTCTTGGCCCATTTCTCAGCCTGTCAAGGTTCCTCTAAATGGGAGCACAACCCTCTGGTGTATTGACTACTCTTAGTTTTGTAGTATCCGTGAACTTGCTGAAGGTGCGCTCTGTCCCACCTTGCACATTATTGATGAGTTGTTGAACAGTGTTGGCTCTCATATTGACACCTGGGGTGTGTCTTTGGTGACTGACCCCCAGCTGGATTTGATGCTGTTGATCCACAACTCTGAGCCCAGCAGTTCTGCCAGTTTTCTGTTCAGCTCACTCTTCATTTCTGTTTCGTTTTTCATCAGTTTGTCAGGGAGGAGACAATGGGATATTGTGGAAACATTATTAAATATAAGCAATGTTCAGTGTTCTCTCCTTGTTCGTTGCGTCAGCCTTCTCATCGTGAAAGGCTATCAGGTTGGTCAGGCACAATTTCCCCTTCATAAATCCATGTTCACTACTCCTAAACACCTTCTTGTCCTTCTTGCATTTGGCAATGGTTTTCAGGATTATTTTCTCAATTCCTTTCTCAGGGATTAAGGTCTGGCTTGATGCTTTCCTAGTTGCCCTTGGCATCATCATTGGTGCCCATCTGGAAGAGCAGCAGAGGGTAATAACCTGTAGCAACCTTTCCACAATGTCCTGATCTGAGTCCCTGGCAAGCAGCAAACCGCCCTGGGTACACTCAGGGTGGCAGCTGGGGGCCTCTGTCACCCACAGCAGGGAGTTTCCCACCATGAGCACGCACCACATACTCCTGTGCAGCTCAAGTTTAGCCGCGTTGGGTGCTTTGCTGGACAGAGCTTGTACTTGTTACCCTCATAGGACAACTATTTTAGTTAAATGCTTTCTGTATTTTAATCTTTGTTTTGTGAGCAAATGTATGTAAAAACATTGCTAGTGAACAAATTATGTCTTTTGGCTTTTTTTTTTAATTAAGCTTTATTTATTCTTGAATGGTATTCTGACAATGCCTTTCATGTTAGCTGGCTACAAAAGGGCTTTTTCTACTAGTGTGGCTGATAGAGGAAAAATCATGTATGGTTTTCCTGTGCTTAGGGAGATCAAGGATTAATCTTTAATTAATCTCAAATCAATCTGAGAGTCTGCAGGAAGATGAATGGGAACCAGTGTCTGGTATAGAATTTTATAAAGGTTACTCAAGACTGCCTTTCCAGTCCAGAAATGTTACTTTAGGTTGTACCATCTGGAAGACACTAGCATTAAAATTTTTCCAAAGCTTGCTTCATAATATCATTTAAGGCTGTTAAGCTTAGGCATACAGTATTTCAGTGTGATATAACTGGTCTTACATGTGTCTTTTTTCTGTTTGTTCTAGGAAATGAACCCAGGAAGTAATGTGAAGGGCCATGTGAAGCTCTGTCATAGCAGAAATTTGCTAAAAGATTGCTTTACCTGTAAGTTCTTCTTTTCTGTTGTTAAATCTTAAATTATATTCATACTGCTGGAAGAAAAAAAGTTTATTTTGGCATTTTGACTTGCAACTTGATTGTGAAGAAAACTCTGCCAACTGCCTTATGTTTAATGCCTGCTGTTATTAACTTGCTATATTTTAGTGAAGAGCAAACAAACATTTTTCCTCTACTATTAAGGTTTTGAATCTAATAAGCAAGATTTTCATATTGTGTTATTGTAGGTTATACATCCACTGTGATGCACACTAAACTGCAATAGCTTATTTTTCAGAAATTCTTTTAGAAGTGAGTGAAAGGTAGAAAATGTCCAAACCTCTGTAAGAGTATGAAACTCTTCCACTGAAAATTTCTCTAGCAAAGACTGCCTGTGCAGATGCCTGCTGTGACTCAGACCTCTTCTGGATTCATCTTCTGTTTCCTGAGTTATTAAATTATGTGATAGTACCCTTTACAGTTGTGCCACTTGTGGCAAAGAATTTTCTTAGAGCTATAGTGAAATAATTTAATTTTACATACGTCACATAATGAACCCCACTTAGGAATTTAAACTTTTGTTTTCATCTTGAGTCTAATTGTCTACATCGAAATACTTTAGCAAGTGAGGGAGATATTAACTTGTTCTCCTAGCAAGACTGCAAGAAAAATAGAAGATCCATTTTACACAATGAGCCAAAAGCACTGGACTGACTGTTGGTTTTGGCAGATTCACACAGCTGGTGGCAGAGCTGAGAACAGAATTCAGAAGTTCTTTATCTCAATTAAGAGTTATAATTTGAAAATAAACTATGAGATGGGGAAGAGAAAAACTTCCTACCTAGGTATCATATATAAATATGCCCAAAAAGTATATCTTGAGGGGGATTGGGAGTTTATAAGCTAGAATTTAGTGAGTACATTAATTTTTCTCCCTTATATATGTAAATAGCTTAGCTTAATTAAACATCATCTAGTTATCAAGTTCCTGAAAAATATAAGGGGGAAGGTATTAACAAAGAATGTTCCAAAATGGATAGTAGCTGTTTAATCCATTAAAAATAACAATTTCAGATTTTTTTTCCTTGTCTAGCACTCTATTTTAAAGTAGCAGCAACTCCTATACCTGGGCAACATAGGTAGTTTAGTTTGGCATAACTTTCAACCAAATTAAAACTTACAAATTCTAGTCTTTCACAATTCAAACTCTTTATGAAGCATCAGAAAATGTTCTGATATTTATTTCTGATTTTCTTTGAAAAGTACTTCTTTGTCTTAGTATTTCTTTACTACTCTGATACAACTTGAGAGATGTTGAAACAATCACATATTAAGTGCAAATACAAGAAAATCTGTTAGAAATTAGAATCTTAGTTGTGCACTTCTTATTGTAAAGTGAAAACTGAACATTATTGTCTTCGTTCTATTCATAGTCACACAGTACTGGTGAAACACCAGCAGCGTTATCCTAAATATATTAAAATGACTCAGATGAAGGAGTGTTTCCTTTGGTTTTATCAAAGAATCTGGAGGGGATATTCCAGGATATTTCAAGGAGACTTCTATCATTAGTTCAGGAAGAGAGAAGAGAAACTGCTGCTCTGATAATGCTGTCTTAATAACCGAATTAGTCAGATTTTCAGTGTTATTTGGTGGACTTAATTACTTAGCAGTAGTCAGGCAAGTGGATTTCCAGTATCATAATGGTAGCCTTAAAAAACCCAAATAAAGTGAAAAGAGGTAAATTGAGTTAGAATTGGATAATTTATTTCAACTTTGTCTTCTCTTTCAATTGCTTTGTTCATCTCTTCATGTCTCTCTGAGAAATGCAAGTATTTTATGTGTATATGTGTATATACATAAGTGTGTGTGTGTGGGGGTGTATCAGTTGTAGATATATTCACTGAAAATATGACAATGTTTGGGACAAGAGTACAGTCTTGACTTGGAAAAATATTAAATGAGAACATGGAGAAAATTGTTTGACAGAATGCAAAAATTGAGAGCTGCGTTGCACACTGAGCACGATAGAGTACACTTGTAGCCTCCCAGACAACAAACGTGTTATCTGGAGTCCTGCAAATGTGCTGATTTCCATCTGATTTTAATAGTGTGACCGCATCTGAGGACAAATTAGTGGAAAATATGGTTTTTTTTCCTGATCTAAAATGTTGTCTATGACTGTATAGTTATAGGCAATTCTGAAGCCTGGTTGGAGAACCAACAGTGTGTGAGCATGGAGGCATATTTTCTTCCCTCGGCCTAAGAAGCGATCCTATATCTACTCCTCCCAAGTGCCTCCCAACCTCTTTCTGGTGTGTAATATGAGCAAATGTTCACATACATGGGATGCTAATGGAGTATAGGCATTAATAAATGACATCAGAGGTACCATAGTCCTAAACTTTATTGCCATCATTTTTTGTGTTATGCAAAGTGTTCTTCCTTAGGTATAACTTCAATTTTGCAGAAGCATTGAAGATACTTGTGCACTTGATGTAAAAATCCTTCATGTGGTACTGCTTTCATATGAAGTAGCAGGTTGCTTTGAAGCCCAGGAATTTGAGAATTACAGTGGGCTAAAAACTTGCCTATACTCCTTAAAGAAGTTCATGTGGGCCAGAAACTGTCTTGTTTTGTAAGAAATACAGACTACAGCCTGTTTTTCCTAAGCCTGTTGCTCCAGAAAGATAGCGGTCTGTTGGTGGTCCTTACAACTAGTGGACATTTATGCATCTTTAATCTTCACCTGAGGTGTTTGTGCTGTCTGATGCCTTGGCAAGAGTGTGTGACTTCGTACTCTTTTCTGCATCTGGATCATGTGCAGTGCCATTGTAGAAAGGAGGATGTACTTTTGCCTCTAGTATATCTGTATTGAAATGCCGTCAGGACCTTAACTTCTTTTTTATTTGTGCAATTTTGACCATAGCCATTTGAAAATGCTAAGGAAATTGTTGACAGGAAGAAGCTTGTAAGCACTGATTAGATAAACATAATAGCAAGTTTTACAAGATTGACATCAATCACTACAGATTTCTTTTAAGCATTGGATATGCTGTTTTTCACTAAGGCTGCCTACTTGGGCAGCATGCTTCAGAGACAAATACCGAGGAGGAGAAGAGATTCTAGAAACTGATTGTTGATTTAATAAGGGCCTAATAAAAGAAGTAGTAAAGTAGGTTCTGTTTGGAATAACTTCTGACTGGTACTATATGCAGGCCAGAAGAAATAACCTGCCTTGTTTAATCAATTAAATCTTGCTTGGAGAACTGTAGGCAAGCAATTCTGGTTCTGTTTTCTTTGAATTCTCTTCTGAATTGGTTGTCAATAAGTTAATGAAGCTATGGCAGCACTCTATATTTAAAGGATAGCTAGGCTGGCTTATTTCAAGTCCTCCTATACACCTCTATATTGAGTGCTTAATTTATTCACTTCTTGTTAATGAAGTGGGGGACAGTATCAGAGAAGCATGTCTCAAAGCAGCATATACACAGCTTCCTACCGAAGGCTGCAATTGGTTTTATAATTCACATATACAACCATCATTGTTACAAATAGAAAGACAATATGGAGATGAAAAAATATATTATTATTATTGTATGTTTTGAGTACAGGTTGCTACCAGAGAGAGAAATCTAAGATTTTGTAACCATGAGATAGTTCCAACTTGTCTCAAGGCTTTTGGTTAGAAATAATTCCATGCTGTTAATTGTGATACTGACTAAAGTATTTCTGTTATATGTTTAATGTATCTGGTAGTATCCCAAATAAATCAATCAGTATTTTAAAACTGACTATCATGATACACAGACAAGTAACTATGTAACTTACTGAGATTTGTAGATCATGGTGGCAATTACTTAATTACGTTCAATTTTGTAATTATTATATTTTTCTTCCAAAGGGTATTGGCATGTATAATTTCTATTAATGTTAGCTGGTGAACAAATGAAAAAACAGAAATATTTTTCTACCTCTTTTTACCCACAGCTGGATTGTTGTGCAAGTATGGCAAAAGGTGAAACTAACCCAGCTGAAAAACAAAAAACACACTACCAAAATCAATAGTAAGAATTTAAATGGTATGTGTAGAACCTGGTGAAGAATAGCACAGATTTTTTTTTGTTGTAGAAGATTCTGAGACCCTAAGAGCACATTAATTTCCACGGAATGTCTTGCACAGCTCTAATTAAGGTTTCAGTGATCACTGGAGATGATTCTTCCTCTGCTCTCTTCCTGCCTTTCTTTTGTCTTTCTGAACTAAACTCAGACTTGAACTTTAATCTTATATGTTACCTGGTTTTGTGTCAGCTTCTTGGAATATATTCAGGGGAATATGAGTTTTAATTCCAGCATTTTTGCATGCTGTAAGCATCTTCCTGATCATAAGCTAGTACAAAGCTATCTTGCAGAGCGGGGAGAATAGAATTATTGTGAAGGTCTTTCACCTTTTGCTTCTTTACTTATTATGTAGAATTTTTTTTAAGTAAAGGATATACTGAAGAATATAAATTGATATATCTGAACTGATGACACTAAAAAATACAACAGCTGACACTGGTGTTGCTTGTCAATTTACTTTGAGGTATAATTTCTTGCCTTGTTAAAATCAGATGTAACTATGATTTGTTGAAGGTGAAATAAGGGGAAAAGCTTTGTGAAACTTCTGTGTTTTTAAAAATATATGACACCAAATTTTTATCCGTAGTACTGGAAAAAATGTCCTGTAAGTTAAACGTGATGACATAGGAAAGAGTATCAATGCAACTAAACTAAAATATTTTATCCTTTGGGGTCAATATGCAGTTAACGTTTTGCTCTAGGTATAAACTTCCTAAATCTCAGGTAGGGGCAGGATGCACATGTAGATATCAAAATGATGCTAGTGAACATGTGCACAGCATTCATAAGCCACCAGCCATGACTTCATTAGCTGCTGAACATTAAGGAAAGTGGAGAGTTTTGTGAATGGCCTTGGAAATTAAAAAGTTGATAGCTCATCATGGAATAAGCAGTGCCAAATTTAAAAAAGTGCTGGTGAAAAAAGGGAAATAAAAGAAAAAATGATGCAAAGAATTCTCAGGAATTGAAGATAAGGTACTCTATTTTGATGAATAAAAAAAATTTTGAGGTCCAGTGGGAGAGAAGGGAGGGAACGGTGCAAGCAGTGAGTACTTCTGACTAATAGTGTTTATTTTTTATTTTTGATTGGTCTAATGTTATTTTTTTCAAATTCAACCAAAGATGTCGTCTTTGTTTATTTTCACTGTTGTGAAAATATACATTAAGTCTATGATTCTTTTTTATCATTAATAATAAGTTTCTGGTTAATTATGTGTTGGTTTACAGAATGTGTGGGTAGGAATTATAAATGCGTTGATTCCCTCATTTAGCATGGTGTGATTATAGTATATGTTTCCAAATTATGCAACAAGATTTGGCTTCACAGCCTGCCTCAGTCTGTGCTTGCATCTCTCCTCTTGAGGTGACTATCTTGACCATGCTACAGAAGTAACTTGCAAGGGAAGGGATGAGTACTGTTATGTAGCCTGTCGTTTATGCTTCACCTGCTCACTACACGTGTTGGATATTACTCCACAATTAGTCCATTGGCAGGAAAGGGTACCTGGGATTAAGAACCAGTGAAAATTGGTTTTGCTGAGTCTGTTTGCAAATAGTTGTTTGTCCTGCAAACAAGATTAACACACTTCAAACTAAGAGTCATAACAGTCTTAGAAAAAGTGCAAAGAGAATTCTCTTTAGCTTAGTTTACATCACTTAACAGGCACAGCAGTTTTGGGTGAGATATGGGTGCTATACGTCTACATCTCATACTACCTGGCTTCAGGCAAAAACATCTCATTTCAGCTTCCCAGCAGATGAAAAGTTCAGCTTCTTATTGATAATTTGCACAGTGTGGGAGGATTGTATTGTCATAGAGACAGAAGAGGTGCAGCAGGACCTCCAGAAAGCCCACACAAGGACATTCACCCCCGTGCAGCGGCGTGAGGAGCTCATCTTGACCCATTGAAAGCATAACACTCCTGAGAAACCTCATATTGGTAGAGGAGCAACCCACAATTTCTTCTTCTTGCCTAGAAGTTGATGTGTGACTGAGCATTGTGTCTCCCTCTTCTGAAGGCAGGTTTAAGGGTGACCATCTCAGGAGATGGCATTCTGCAGAGTCCTTCTTGCTGTAGTCTACTGATATATTCAAGGTGACTGTAATGATTGTCGCCCTCTGTGCCTTGCACAAAGCTGGAGAGGATAATTACGAGTACTTATTAATGTAATGGACCAAAGAAAGCACTGGTTTTGTGGGCTGATTCATGTGAGAATGGTCTAAGGATTCTCCATTTCTGCTGTCACATTGGCAGTTTCCTGAAAAGAAAGTACGAGTTCTTGGCTCAAAACTTGAATGGGAGAGGCAAATTCATACTTCTATAATTATTTTGATTGCAGTTTATTGTTGTAGTCTATTTCAGATAAACCTACACTGCATGAATCATTAGAAATTACTAGCTTGAAAACAGCTATAATGTCAAGAGATGCTTTTGCTCCACAAATAACTGCTTCTCCATTGATATTAGATCTATGTGGCTATAAGGTGGTTGGTTTGTTGGTTTTTTTTGTTTGTTTGGGTTTTTTTTAAATTATGTGTGCATTGTCAGAGCATTGTCTTTCAACTATGCAGTAATCTCTGATTGGTTTCTTGTATTTTTTTTTGATTTTGTATGACTTTTGTGCTCCTCAGGCTTTATTATATCCTTTTAATACAGCTCTTGCTTTGTGAATAGTTTCAAAGTGACCGTGATGGTTTATTTAAGCAGAAAATAAACTAAAGAAGGACATCAGAAATGCCAGTCAAACTGATAGAAGGGCAGTGGGAATATGTTTCCTGTGTATGTTTCTATTTTTGTGATCAATCACAGTAAGAAGTCAATAATCTATAAGTTAGTAAGTGAGCAAAACTTGTCTGTGCTGCTCTCTGCAGCTTTCTGTTAGGTAGGAGCTAGTATGTATTAGCAGCTTTTGGTTTTTTTTTTTTTTTTTT